>JADBJO010003828.1:180317-182817 GCA_016801955.1 Conus betulinus
TTACCAACAAAACATACACCATCATCATCATCATCACCATCATCATTATCATCACCATCGGCATCATCAACATCACCTTACAACTACTGTGATTACTAAACATCATTATTAGCACTGCTACTACCACCACAACAACTACCACTCTTATTATTTCTCTTTTTTCTTTTTACCTAATCATGGACGTATATGAAACACAATATTGAATAACCACGAAGGGTAAACACAAAAAACAATAAGAGTAAAATAAATGAAAACAAAATGACCAAACCGAGCTAAAACCAAGCAACTGGCCATTGTCACATTATTGGAAACCTTGCAAGAGAAAATGTATTGATCCAATGAAATAGAATATGGAAGCCACAGTGTGTCGTATTTGAAGACATGCAGCATACTTTTCTGTGTCATATCTTGCTGTTAAGTACACAATGAAAACTTGAAATAACGGCAAATCTTTTTCATATCTACATTTGTAAAAAAAAAAAATGGCATGTAAGAGAATTAAGCCAAACGTTTTAGTTGATCTGAAATCATTGCCACAACCAAAGAGGACATTATTTTCATTCAGCAGTAGATTCGTAGTTTCGCCTTTTCTGTTCATTTTATTTTGAAATTCTTGCCAAAAAAGTCTGAGTATGAGGGCAGTGCAAAAATATATGTTGAATGTTTTCTTTTTCTATCTTACAAAAAGAACATTTTTTTTTTCCGGAATCTTCAGTGCCCACGTTTGCAAATTTGTATCGGTTGCCAATATCATATGATCAAATCTAACCTGAAACCATCTTAACAAATGTGTTTTGTTGCTACTTTGATGTAGTGTGTCAGTTTTACAACAGAGATGTGTTGTGTTGTTATTGTCATGCACTGTGTCAGTTTTAGTCCACAAGTGTATTTGTTGTTGTTTTCGTGCAGATGTGTAAATGCCAGTCAACAAAAAAGCGGTGTGTTTGCTGTCGTTTCTGTCCACATGTGTCAGTAATAGTTCGCAACGAACGTGGTATGTTTTCTGTGTTCGTACACATGTATCGATGCTAGTTCACAAACACATGTGGCGTGTTTGTTGCTTTTGTGCAGAGGTGTAAATGCCAGTTATCAAAAGTGTGGTGCTTTTGTTGTCGTTTTCTGCATGTGTCAGTACCAGTCTACAAACAAGTGTTTTTTTTTTTTGTTTTTTTTGTGTTTTTTTACCGTTGATTTCGTGCTCATGTGTCAATGCCATTCAAAAAAAAAAGAAAAAAAAAAAAAAAAAAAAAAAAAATGGTGGTGTGTTTCTTGTTGATTTCGTGCTCATGTGTAAATGCCCACTCCACAACAAAAGTGGTCTGTTCGTTGATGTTTCCTTTGCAGATGTGTAAATGCTAGTCCTGACTAAAAGCGGTATATTGTTGTTGTTTTTCAGTCAGATATGTAGATGCCAGTCAACAAAAAGTAGTGTCAATGCCAGCCCGTGACATGCGTCTGGGGAACTATCTTTGTTTTCAGTGGTAGCAGCAGCAGCAGCAGTAGTAGTAGTAGTAGTAGTAGTAGTAGTAGTAGTAGCACTAGCAGTAGCAGTAGTAGTAGCAGCAGCAGCAGTAGCAGTAGTAACTGTGAATTCTTAGAAGGAATGGAACTACTTTTCCTTTCAGCATGTTAAATTGTTCCCCCCCCCCCCCCCCCCCTTTTTTTTTTCCTTGCAGCTGCCCCTATATTATCTTTTTCTGTGTTTGTACCTCTTCCTCATGAGTACCTCTGTATTTATCTACTTACCCATTTCAGTTCAAAGATACACACTAGGATGGATAGTACCTCAGGATAACCTATAACGGGTAACAGCACGTAATTACCCGAAATAGTTCACTCCCTGATGTGGCCTGGGCAGCCTAGTGTAACACATGCGAACGTGACTATTTCTCGTGTGCTACGTCCTGTTACAGGTTCTGACGACGCAGACAGCGTAGACAGTGGACAAAATGAACCTGAAGGCGGAGACGATGAGAAGAATACAGACAAAGCTCAGTCCTCCACGCAAGCGACCACTGGTTGGGAGACCGCCTCAGACATGAGTGGCTCTCAGTCCAGTGTGGCAGACGCCACTGAAGAGAACGCCGCCTCAGAGAGAAGTGACTTGCTCTGGGTGCTCTAGGTGTGATTCACTCTGCAAATGTGTTGCCTTACTTACTTATGCACACACTTTTCCTATTTGCGGGAGCTTTACACAGGTGAGGTGGGTTTGTTTGGAACGTTCATGGGCAATTGAATCTGTGACATGTTATTGAAAAGAGTAGTATTTCCCTCTCTTCTCCTCCCCCCCCCCCCTCTCTCTCTCTCTCTCTCTCTCTCTTTCTTCTGCAGTATTGAGTGCATGTGTGCGTGCGTGCGTGAGTGTGTGTGTGTGTGTGTGCGTGTGTGTGTGTGTGTGTGTGTGTGTGTGTGTGTGAGTGAGTGAGAGAGAGAGAGAGAGAGAGTGTGTGTGTGTGTTGGGAGGTGTGTATTTTGGGGTGTGAGTTTGTTTCTGTTTGTG
>JADBJO010003828.1:197817-208536 GCA_016801955.1 Conus betulinus
AACTAGTATCTCATTCTCTTGGGTTCCATCACATTGTAATATTTTTGGTAATGAATGGGCGGACAGAACAGCTAAAAAGGGTGCAATGAACACTAAAAATTCTGTACATGTTAAAATTCCTTTATCTTTATCTGAAAGTTATTCCTTAATAACGAAAATTTGTTGGAATCATGTGAAGGAACTATTAGGAGGTTCCTATGTAAATTTCACTGAAAGAGGGATATTTTCAAAGTCAAACATATACATTCCTGCAATGGTGGAGTTCATGTGTGAAAACCGAACACTGTCATCCTGGTCTACAGATTCAGACTGAATGCTCTCAGATGCAAATTCAACAGTCATGTTAAGTGTGTCTGCGGTGAGGAAATAACACCTGTCCATGTTATTCTACACTGTCACTGTCATTTGAAATCATTTTTACCCACTTCGATGTGTGATTCAACGGTTTCAGATTCATCTTTTAAGAATATTTTATTGAACGATTTGCTTATGCTAGATGTTGTTAAAGGCTTAAAACGGAGCCCAGTTGGCTCACTGATTAATGTTTACAAATGTTTTGAGTATGTTATTGTTGTCACTGATTTAATGTTTACAAATGTTTTGAGTATGTTATTGTTGTTAAGATTTAATTTTTGAAGGGAAATGGTAGGGAGGTTCAGAGATAGGAAGACGGGAGTTTTGTTGATTGTTTTTTTTTTTTTTTTTTTTTTTTTTTTTTTTCGTCTAATATCACAGCATTGTGAAAACACACACGCTCACACGCGCACACGCACACTAACACACACACACACACACACACACACACACACACACACACACACACACACACACACACACATGCGTACGCGCAAAAACACTCACACACACACACACACACACACACACACACGCACACACACACTTGTGTGCACACGTACACAGACGTACATCTACGGACGCACACATGCATGCTGTCACTGTCTCACTATATCTCTGTCTTTGTATGTCTGTCTGTCTGTCTGTCTGTCTGTCTGTCTCTCTCTCTCTCTCTCTCTCTCTCTCTCTCTCTCTCTCTCTCTCTCTCTCTCTCTCTCTCTTTGGAGAAAGAAAAATATTTAGTTGGTTGGCTGATGTGTGATGCGTGTTCTTTTTGAAATTTGATCAAATATGTGGACACTACGTAGATGATTTTTTTTCCCATTGAACTGTGTAACAGCTATTCAGCCCAAGTGATGCATTGTTATTGAAAATAAGATGTTCATTAATTTCGCTCACTGTTCATAACTCCTGCCGTTCACAACGGGCAGTTTTGTGTGTGTGTGTGTTCATGGATAATGCTGTTTTTTTGCTATATGATTACTATCCGTATTGCAGGACAGTAACTTTGGAACATTTCATCAGTCTTTCGATTTGATTTGTTGGTTAAAACGCTTATAGATGAATTCAAATCTTGGTTGTTATCTGGATACGAAATGTTTTGCTCCCCTGCGATAAAATCAGTAGTCAAAGAGAGATGATAGGATGGAATTTCGTGTCTCGTTGAAAATATGCATGTGTCATAGTTAAAGATGTAGAAATGGAATCTAATGCTTTTGGTGCCCTGATTATCAATAAAACAGTGTTTTGGTACGGACAAAAACATATTGCATGTATATCTCATGCAGCTCCAGTAGCTTCCCCATATGTTGAGTCTGTCAGTGGCATTGCATTATTGGAAGATGTTTTGCCCAGATGTGCACTGGTTCACGAAGATGTATAAGTATTACTGTGTGGGGGATTTGAATGATATAATGGTTAATTGATCACATCATTGTCAAGGAACTTCAGATAGTCTATTTTTTTATTTTAGGCAAATGTCAAAACAAACTGCTTTTTATTTTAAACATGCAGGTCATCCCATAAGTGTCAGTAGATTATCCAAGGATTCTGCATTGAATGATTATGGTTGTTGTTGTTTGTCCTTCACAGACGAAGATGACCACGACTTCAGCTATCACTGGGTGCTGCTGGTGTGAGTACAACGATGGCTGATCAGGCCAGTTCTGGCATTGAATAGTCTGTGGCAGTGTGGACAGGGCAGACTTGGAGATGAGCCAGGCTGAAAGGTGGTGTTTGCTCTGTTTTTTTTTTTTTTTTCCGAAGCTGACATTTTTGGCTCCTGTGCCTCCACTCGCCTCATGGAAAATTGATGTTGATCACATGTAGTGCATTTGATTGATGTTTCCTTAACAATATACTATGCCAAGGACACTGGCAAGGTTGTTACACACACCTATTAGACAGTGGATGCAGTATCAATGATTACTTCGTCTTGTTGAGTCAGCATTGCGATAGTGCCAGCTCGGAGACAAATCCTTCTGTTAACAGTTTTACATTGGAAAGTTTACGTGGAGTTAAGAGTGTGATAATGTGTGTTTATGATGTACATGTCTTTATGCAACACACACACATACACACACACACACACACACACACACACACACACACAGAGAGAGAGAGAGAGAGAGAGAGAGAGAGAGAGAGAGAGAGAGAGAGAGATGAGAGAGACTGAAAGACAGACAGACAGACAGACAGAAGCATACACTGCATCCAGCTCACTTTCGCTCATTCTCCTCATTGATTCAACAGACTTCTTTCTTGAAAGACACTGCCTTGCCCTTTATAGACAGTATTTGACATCATATGTTTATTTACAGTGCCATGTATTTAGAAATGTAGGGCAAATGTACACGTTCATGATTTCAAAGTTATATCTGAAATGACTGAAAATCAAAGTCGTATAACACACTGAATAATACCCACATAGCAGAACATGGTACGTGTTTCTTTTGTACTAGTTTGTACAGTGTACAGGTAGACTGGAAGGTGGTGGAAGGTGGTGTGTGTGGGGGGGGGGGGGGGGGGGGGGGGGAGGGGGTGGGTGGGGGGAGGGCACACAGTCCGGGATGGGGAGCGTGTGTGTGTGTGTGTGTGTGTGTGTGTGTGTGTGTGTGTGTGTGTGTGTGTGTGACAGAGAGAGAGAGAGAGAGAGAGAGAGAGAGAGAGAGAGAGAGAGAGAGAGATGTGTGTGTGTGTGTGTGTGTGGTGTGTGTGCGTGTGCGTGCGTGCGTGCGTGCGTGCGTGTCGCGTGTGTGTGTGTGTGTGTGTGTGTGTGTGTGTGTGTGTGTGTGTGTGTGTGTGTGTGTGTGTGTGTGTGTGTGTGTGTGTGAGGTGAGAGAGAGAGAGAGAGAGAGAGAGAGAGAGAGAGAGACAGAGACACTGACATCTTTACTGACATTGGCTAAGAAGAAAACAATGTGGGCTTGATATCCCCTGCACGTGTTTGAAAAAAAAAATCAGAATAAACACATTTTCACGCACACATGCCACAAACAAAGTCGCACATTCCACGTTTTTTTTTTTTTGGTTTGTTTTTTGTTTTGTGATGATTTTTTTTTTTCTTTTTTTCCTTGAAATTCATCTGCGAAAATATTGCCATAGCATACATCAGCAAAATCTACTCTCCACACATGGAATTTTTCTTAATAATGCGGTTGCATCTGTTTGGCATTGTTTTCTTGATCGCATAAACAGTTTAAGTTCAATTTGACAGGCACATGATCTGCCTCATCCTTTCACATACGATCAGCTCGCAAACTTCGCACATAAAGGCGCACAATTTCACAAGACATCAAAAGTATCGTTTTTACACTGCACCCACTGTCTGACACATATGTGTAGCGACCACTTAGGTCGTCATAACACATACCATTTAGAATACATAAATCTAAAGCAGTGCACATATTTAACAACAATTTGCCATAATTGTTTCAATGGTTTGTCTTCAGAGCATCTGTCAACACTGGGTGGGTGACTGGACAGCCTGCCCTTCACAAACATCACATCGCAGTTTTCCTACTGACTTCACTATCGCAGTTTTTTTTCCAATCGCAGTTTTGACTTCTTCACTATCGCAGTTTTTTTCCTGACAATGATGAGACAAATTTGAAATCCTGCTATCCAGATCCCCCCACAATAAGACATACATATCACCATGAGCCAACAAGCAGTCAGTGACACATATTCTTCAAGTAACGCAATGCCATTTTTTCTGTGTCAAAATAAGCAGCATATGGGAGAACCCCTCAGGGGTACAACATAACAAAATACACACAGAACATCTTTAACAGAACCAAACAATGACTTGCAAGGATATAATGCACCAAAAACATTTGACTTAATGTCAACCTGTTTAACGCATGATATAAATTCATTTTTAATCAAACATATCAGACCACCTGATCATCTCCCTGAGTAGTGAATCTTACAGCAAACACACAAACTTGTATAGCCGGAAAAGACGGTTGAAGAACATTCCCCTCCAAAAGTTTCAACAACAAGACATAAAATCGAACGAACTGACACGGGATGAAGTCCATATCGGACAATTTTGAATAATTCCATTTAAATGACTATAAAGAAGAAAATGACTTTGTTTTAGCACAAACATTATTACACACTTTATCATCAAAAGCTCGGTCTGTTTTTTTTTTTTTTTTGTTTTTTTTTTTTTTTTTTTACAACAGCTGGGTCACGCTCTCCCTCACACGGTCTTTTTCTCCCTACGCAGTTCACCTTACAAACTGTCCCCTCCACTCTCCACACAATTCACCACACAAACTGTCCCCTCCACTCTCCACACAGTTCATCGCACAAACTGTCCCCTCCACTCTCCACCAGTTCACCGCACAAACTGTCCCCTCCACTCTCCACACAGTTCGAACTGTCCCCTCCACTCTCCACACAGTTCACCGCACAAACTGTCCCCTCCACTCTCCAGTTCACAGTTCAAACTGTCCCCTCCACTCTCCACACAGTTTCACACCACATGCCAACTGTCCCCTCCACTCTCCACACAGTTCACACAAACTTTCAAACTCCACTCTCCACCCAGTCACTCACACGCACAAACTGTCCCCTCCACTCTCCACACAGTTCACCGCACAAACTGTCCCCTCCACTCTCCACACACAGTTCATCGCACAAACTGTCCCCTCCACTCTCCACACAGTTCATCACACAAACTGTCCCCTCCCCCTCTCCACACAGTTCACCACACAAACTGTCCCCTCCCCTCTCCACACAGTTCACCGCACAAACTGTCCCCTCCACTCTCCACACAGTTCACACACCAGTCACAACTGTCTGTCCCTCCACTCTCCACACAGTTCATCACACAAACTGTCCTCTCCACTCTCCACACAGTTCATCACACAAACTGTCCCCTCCACTCTCCACACAGTTCATCACACAAACTGTCCCCTCCACTCTCCACACAGTTCACACACACAAACTGTCACCTCTCCACTCTCCACACAGTTCACACACACAAACTGCCCCCTCCACTCTCCACACAGTTCACTGCTCACAAACTGTTCTCCTCCACTCTCCACACAGTTCACCACACAAACTGTCCTCTCCCCTCTCCACTCTCCACACACTCTCCACAAACGCGCACAAACTGTCCCCTCCACTCTCCACACAGTTTCACTGCACAAACTGTCCCTCTCCACTCTCCACACAGTTCACTGTTCACACAAACTGTCCCCTCCACTCTCCACACAGTTCACTGCAAACTGTCCCTCTCCACTCTCCACACAGTTCACCGCACAAACTGTCCCTCTCCCACTCTCCACACAGTTTCCCGCACACAAACTGTCCCCTCCACTCTCCACACAGTTCACCGCACAAACTGTCCCCTCCACTCTCCACACACAGTTCACTGCACACAACTGTCCCCTCCACTCTCCACACAGTTCACACTGTCCCCTCCACTCTCCACACAGTTCACCGCACAAACTGTCCCCTCCACTCTCCACACAGTTCACCACACAAACTGTCCCCTCCACTCTCCACACAGTTCATCACACAAACTGTCCCCTCCACTCTCCACACAGTTCACCGCACAAACTGTCCCCTCCACTCTCCACACAGTTCACCGCACAAACTGTCCCCTCCACTCTCCACACAGTTCACCCACAAACTGTCCCCTCCACTCTCCACACAGTTCACACGCACAAACTGTCCCCCCCTCCACTCTCCACACAGTTCACCGCACAAACTGTCCTCTCCACTCTCCACAGTCACAGTCACATCGCACAAACTGTCCCCTCCACTCTCCACACAGTTCACCCACAAACTGTCCCCTCCACTCTCCACACAGTTCACCGCACAAACTGTCCCCTCCACTCTCCACACAGTTCACCGCACAAACTGTCCCCCTCCACTCTCCACACAGTTCATCACACAAACTGTCCCCTCCACTCTCTCCACACAGTTCACCCGCAAAAACTGTCCTCTCCACTCTCCACACAGTTCATCGCACAAACTGTCCCCTCCACTCTCACACAGTTCGCACAAACTGTCCCCTCCACTCTCCACCACACAAACTGTCCCCTCCACTCTCCACACAGTTCAACACACTGTCCCCTCCACTCTCCACACAGTTCACCGCACAAACTGTCCCCTCCACTCTCTCCACAGTTTCACCACACAAACTGTCCCCTCCACTCTCTCCACAGTTCATCACACAAACTGTCTCCCCTCCACTCTCCACACAGTTCATCACACAAACTGTCCCCCTGTCCCACTCTCCACACAGTTCACCGCACAAACTGTCCCCTCCACTCTCCACACAGTTCACCACCGCACAAACTGTCCCCTCCACTCTCCACACAGTTCATCATACAAACTGTCCCCTCCACTCTCCACACAGTTCACCGCACAAACTGTCCTCTCCACTCTCTCCACACAGTTCACTGTACAAACTGTTTTCTCCACTCTCCACACAGTTCACTGCACAAAACTGTCCCCTCCACTCTCCAC
Source organism: Conus betulinus (assembly GCA_016801955.1). NCBI lineage: Eukaryota > Metazoa > Mollusca > Gastropoda > Neogastropoda > Conidae > Conus > Conus betulinus. The sequence continues at coordinate 204,661 of JADBJO010003828.1, forward strand.
ACAGTTCACCACACAAACTGTCCCCCCCCCACTCTCCACACAGTTCACCATACAAACTGTCCCCCCTCCACTCTCCACACAGTTCACCATACAAACTGTCCCCTCCACTCTCCACACAGTTCACCACACAAACTGTCCCCTCCACTCTCCCACAGTTCACCATACAAACTGTCCTCTCCACTCTCCACACAGTTCAACACACAAACTGTCCCCTCCACTCTCCACACAGTTCACCATACAAACTGTCCCCCTCCACTCTCCACACAGCTCACCATGCACAAACTGTCCTCTCCACTCTCACACAGTTCACCATACAAACTGTCCTCTCCACTCTCCACAGTTTCACGGACACATCTACAAAATCACGTGCACTGGCACTGTCAGTTACACTGGTCGCCAGCGATGACACCGGTGTACGGGTTTCTGTGAGTCCCCACAAAAAAACTACCCCACGTACAGGTGAATAAAGGGACAGGCTGACACCCTGTCTCATCTTTATCAGTCTGTCTTCACCATCCACGGTATACTTTCCCGTCGATCAGCAGATGGTTGAAGACCATTGTGGCTCTCTTGCCGTCCTGCCTGGCTCGTTTGAGCTGTGGAGACAGCCTCTTTCTGAGGTCTCTCACACGTCGAGAGAAGTCTTCCCCTATAAACACACTGGACCCTTGAAGCTTCCTTTACTTTGCAGAATTCTCATTTTTGTTGGTAGAAAACTCAAAGGGCAATGCTAGGAGAGTCATGTCTGTTGTTCAGCCGGTGCACCCTACTGAGCTCCACGTCGTCGGTCAGCTGCAGTTTGTCTGTAAACAGGTCACGAAGTAAACCTCCACAGTCTGCACTCGTTTCCTTGTCACTCCTAGGTAAACCATAAAAAAATAAAGTTGTTGCGCCTGGAGCGGCCCTCCAAGTCATCACTTCTCTGGCATCACATTCGTCAAGCTTTGCACACAAGTCGCTGTTTGTTTTCTTCAGGTCTTGGTTCTGGTTGCATAGCTCGACAAGTTCATCCGTCAAGGTCCACACTTCAGTCTGGAGAGACACGTAGAAATCACGCAGATCGTGGACCTCCTTCCTGAGCTCCTCCAGCTTGGCGTTCATCTGGTCACTGGAAGACACAATCCTAGCCATGATTTCGCTCAAGTGTCGGCTCCGAACTCGGTGACGTCGAAGAGCGAGGATCACCAGATTTGTCCAGACTAACCCAGTGGGAACCCCCGACTTTGCTGAACCGAGTCTGCCTCGTGGTATCCCTGCCTGGGAGAGGACTGGGTCCCAGGTTGCTCTTGATGTCCCCGCATTGAAGTAAAAGCTCCCCCCAAACAGGTAGGAGAGCAACAATCCAAACACGACACCGTCCACATTGCGGGAAAGGGACAACATGGCGATACGTGTGGCCAGCTTTCTTTGGACTCTCTCTTCAAGATGAAGCCGATGAAAATCGGCACAAAAAGGCCGCATACTGACCGAAACTGGGTTCCTCTGCACAGCATAGTACTTAACGACGTATCAGTTGTTCAACATGAAGACACAGAATGACTAAGTCTGCAGCAATTAACACTTAACAACAGAGCCTGTACAGTGCGTCTTCTCGTAGTCACGACAGCTCACTGCTAAGAGAGAGAGAGAGAGAGAGAGAGAGAGAGAGAGAGAGAGAGAGAGAGAGAGACAGACAGACAGACAGACAGACAGACAGACAGACAGACAGAAAAAAAATGTTTGATACACAGGTTGGCTTCTTGAGTTCTGCCACAGTGTGTTAAAAATACCGTCAGCGCGCTCTCTCTTGTCACACAGAGTTCAGTGTTTGACGTCACTGTGTAAATGACGTCACAATAATAAGAAAGACAGACAGACAGAATGAAAGAGTGCAGACGGGAAGAAGGAATAATGTGTAAGCGAATGTCACCGAAGAAGAACAGACGGACGAAATAAACGAGGGAAAGGACAAAAGGAATGAAGAAAAGAGTGAACAAAGAGGTGATGGGAACGAAAGACAGGAACAAAGGAAGAAGAAAGAAACAAAGGGAGGAGGAAAGGAAAGACGGAACGAAAGAAAGAAGAACACAAGGATAAAGAGCAGGGAGGGGTGAAGGGAGGGGGGGGGTGGGGGGGGGGGGGGGGGGGGAGAGAGAAACATGAAGCCGTTGGTGACGAGGAGTGACATCATGGTGACAGGCTGTCCCTGTGGTGGTGTCACTCAATGACGCACAAAAACTGGTGGACCTGGGACACTGACTTATAGTCAGCCAACAGCACCAGCACTCCACCTTCCCAGCGCTATGACCACCGCCCCTCTCCATCCCCTGGACATGCGGCCCGGTCTGTGACGATGACCTGGTCAGTGAGGGCCAGGGCCAGATCCCGTGCATCACTTTCACTGGGGGACATGGCACCGCCCTGACCGGTACACCGTCACGGCGACTCAGACGACGTACCAGGTCGTTAGCATCACGTGCATCACGAAGGTAACGACAGAGGATCCAGGTGTCCCTGTACTGGGGGGCACCTGAAAACAGCATGATCATGATGACATGACGTCACTGTACATATCCACCCTTGGCTGGTCAGATGCACACAGACACACTGACAGGCACACAGACAGACAAACAGACAGATAAATCTTAAATAAATGTCAGCGAACCGCCCAGAAAAACGTGGACAAACGAGTCTTGTGACTCGTTTGTCCACGTTTCTCTGGCGGCGCCGACATTTTATTAAGATTTTGTTAGATTCCGCCTGCAGTCGTTTCAACACGTTGCAACTAACAGACAGACAGACAGACACACGAGACACACGCACAGATACCCAGCCACTGTGTACAAAAAATAAATGTGAATCAGAGGAGATCCAGATGCATCTCTCCTGTCTATACTAATACTTGTACATTGTACAGAATTAGATCTAAATTCATGTCATCACCAGGATGATGTTGATGATGATGATGTTGATGACGATGGTGACGATGATGATGATGATGATGATGATGATGATGACAGAACAGCTCCTACCTGGCTGTCCCAACACGTATTTCATGGTCAGGAGGTTGACGAATGGTGTAGGCACACCGTTCACACTCCCAGGGGGCCACCCCACTGTGACCTGCCTGACCCTCGTGACGCAGCTGCTGGACTGGTGGTCCCTCTGTGTGGGCAGGCAGTGCTGGGGCGCTGTACCGGGGGATGACGAGGGGCCATCTATCCAGCTGTCCCCCCTACCTGTCTGGTCACTGCAGGCGGTGACCGCAGAGGTTCACTGACTGTGCGGATCTCCAGCCAGGATGGAGGGGACGCATGGGGTCGCTGTCCACTCTGTACAGTGACGCTGCCCACACACAGACTGAGGGCAGTCGGTGCCGGACAGCTGTCAGCCACGTGATGAACTCGTCACTGTAACACAGGGTACAAAGTCATGTATAGGTCCCGTAAACTCCGTGTAGATTTAAATTGATCCACTTAAATGGTTTAGCGTCCGGAGTTAAATATTGGTTCGACATTCCATTTCCCCATACATCCCTGCCAATGAGACTATAAAACGAGTTCCGTGTTGTGAACGCACGCATAACATCTTGCCACACACGTAAAATCCATCACAACTTTTGAAGAGAGAGGCCAGTTTGGCCTTTGGTATGGATGACACGTGTACACATAGCAATGGCACCTTCCCTGAAGTTGGAGTAGGGCTGCCTTAATGGCGGGGATAAAGAAAAAAAAAGTCCATGCACACAAAGCTCACTTCGTTGTTTGGAAGATGGAAATCCTTGCTGTCCTTTCAGGATGGGTGCGCTGGAGGAGCAGTGCTGGGGCGGGTCCGGGTCAGTAAGGAAAGTAAGGCCAATGTGGGGTTGGTCGTTCTTGGTTCGGGAGAGGCGGATCG
>JADBJO010003828.1:213366-226263 GCA_016801955.1 Conus betulinus
ATACCGACAACGCGCTCTCTGTGTCACACAGAGTTCAGTGTTTGACGTCACTGTGTAAATGACGTCACAATAAGAAAGACAGACAGACAGAATGAAAGAAAGAAAGAGCGCAGACGGGAAGAAGGAATGAATGTAACTTGTAAGTGAATGTCACCGAAGAAGAACAGACGGACGAAATAAACGATGAAAGGACAAAAGGATTGAAGAAAAGAGTGTACAAAGAGGTGATGATGGAACGAAAGACAGGAACAAAGGAAAGAAGAAAGAACAAAGGGAGGAGGAAAGGAAAGACGGAACGGAAAGAAAGAACAGAAAGATGAAGAGCAGGAAGGGGAGAGGGAGTGGGGAGAGAAACATCAAGCCGTTGGTGACGAGGTGTGGCGGTGTGACATCACCGTGACATGCTGTCCTGTGGTGGTGTCACTCAATGACGCACAGAAAACTGGTGGACCTGGACACTGACTTATAGTCAACAGCACCAACACCCCACCTTCCCAGCGCTATGACCACCGCCCTCTCCAGCCCCTGGACATTGCGCCGGTCTGTGACGATGACCTGGTCAGTGAGGGCCAGGGCCAGATCCCGTGCATCACTTTCACTGGGGGGACATGGAACCGCCCTGACCTGTACACCGTCACGGCGACTCAGACGACGTACCAGGTCGTTAGCATCACGTGCATCACGAAGATAACGACAGAGAATCCAGGTGTCCCTGTACTGGGGGGCACCTGAAAACAGCATGATCATGATGACATGACGTCACTGTACACATCCACCCCTGGCTGGTCAGATGCGCACAGACACACTGACAGGCAAACAGACAGACCAACAGACAAATAGACAGACACACGCACAGATAACCAGCCACTGTGTACAAGAAATAAATGTGAATCAGAGGAGGAGATCCAGATTCATCTCTCCTGTCTGTATTAATACTTGTACATTGTACAGAATTAGATCTCAGAATTAGATGTCGTCGCCAGCATGATGTTGATGATGATGATGTTGTTTATGACGATGATGATGATGTTATGATGATGGTGATGATGATGATGATGATGATGATGATGATGATGAGACAGAACAGCTCCTACCTGGCTGCGATGATGGTGTTTATGATGATGATGATGATGATGATGATGAGACAGAACAGCTCCTACCTGGCTGTCCAACACGTATTTCATGGGTCAGGAGGCGACGAATGGTGTAGGCACACCGTTCACACTCCCAGGGCCACTCCCCACTGTGACCTGCCTGACCCTCGTGACGCAGCTGCCGGACTGGTGGTCCCTCTGTGTGGGGAGGCAGTGCTGGGGCGCTGTACTGGGGGATGACGAGGCCATCTATCCAACGTGTCCCCCCCACCTGTCTGGTCACTGCAGGCGGTGACCGCAGAGGTTCACTGACTGTGCAGATCTCCAGCCAGGACGGAGGGGGACGCGTGGGTCACTGTCCACTCTGTACAGTGACGCTGCCCACACACAGACTGAAGGCAGTCGGTGCTGGACAGCCGTCAGCCACGTGATGAATTCGTCACTGTAACACAGGGTACGAAGTCAGGTATAGGTCCCCGTAAACTCCGTGTAGATTTAAAACAGGATCTATAGATCTACATGCACATAGTTTGTAGTCACATGTCTTCATTTTCTTTTTACATTCTTCATACTTAGTGCTTCTATTGAAGTAATTGTAATATTACTAGAAGTAGTAGTAGCAGCAGTAGAAATAGCAGCAACAATAGCAGCTGTGATGACAGCACTGGTGGCGGTAGCAGCAGTAGTCTCTGCCTCGTGTTTCACTCTTTCTCTTTCAATTCTCCATGTAGAACTGAAATATGAGCAGCGCATTTATAGCACACCTTCAGAATATTCGTCTTCTCCTTGTGTATTGGAATAGCAGTGGTAGTGGAAGTAGTAGCAGTAGTAGTACTGGTAGTAGTAGTAGTGGTAGTAGTAGTGGTAGTAGTAACATTAGCAGCACTAGCAGCAGCAGTAGTAACATTAGTAGCACTAGCAGCAGCAGTAGTAGTAACATTAGCAGCCGCCGCCGCGCCGCAGCAGTAGTAGTAGCAGCAGCAGCAGTAGAAAAAGCAGCAGCAGCAGCAATAGAGGTATTAATAGTAGCAGCAGTAATAATATCAGCAACAGCAGCCGTACAGGTATTAATGGTGATAATAGCAGTAGGGGGCAATACTCAGTCAGTTTTTGTTCTAGTAATCATACAGTTTCAGACTTGACTCTGTGAGTCTGTCTGCGTCTCTGTCTTTCTCTTATTCTTCAACTCCAAATAATTCATTCATAAATGACTGTGAAAGACATCGAACAAAACAAACAAACAAAACAATTAAACCACTAGAACCTCTACCTCTCTCTCTCTAACACACACACACACACACACACACACACACACACACGCACACACGCACACACACACACGCACACTCGCACACTCGCACACACACACACTCGCACACATGACACCATACCTCATCCATTTAATCGTTAATTGACGACTATGACAGGCATATAAAACACTAAACCATTGTAATTTCTGTCTTTTCTTCTTTCTCCCTTTCAGATGATTTATAAAATAAACCGGATATGTTCATTATGGGTCACGAATAATGAGCGATGTTTTAGTTTACCGTTAGAACCGTTACTAACGGCTGTAACGGCCTGTAACGGTTTTTCTTCTTTGTGGAATATCTCCGAAAGTACTTGGCCGATCTTTCTAAAAATTAGCAGGTATGTTCATTATGGGTCACGGATGATGCCCGATGTTTTAGTTTACTCCGTTATAGTCGTTACTAATGGCTGTAACGGCCTGTAACGTTTTTTTCTTCTTCATGGAATATCTCCGAAAGTACTTGGCTGATCTTTCTGAAAATTAGCAGGTATATTCACTATGGCTTACGGATGATGCCTGATGTTTTAGTTTACTGTTATAGCTGTTACTGACGGCTATATTGGCTCATAATGGTTTTTCTTCTTTATCGAATATCTCAGAAAGTACTTGGCCGAACTTTCTGAAAATTTGTAGGTATGCCCATTATGGCGCGACGGATGATGCCCGACATTTTAGTTTACCGTTGTAGCCGTTATTGACGGCCCATAATAGTTTTTTTATGGAATGTCTCAGAAAGTACTTGACCGATCTTTCTGAAAATTTGTAGGTATGTTCATTACGGGTCACGGATCATGCCCGACGTTTAATTTACGGTTATGGCCGTTATTAACGGCTAATAATACACTAAGTATGTGGCTGATCTTTCTGAAAATTTGTAGGTATGTTCATTATGGGTCACAGAGATGCCCAATGTTTAAGTTTACCGTTATAGCCGTTAATAACGGCCCATAGCGGTTTTTTCCTTGATGGAAAATCTCAGAAAGTTCTTGGACGATCTTTCTGAAAATGTGTATGTTCATTATAGGTCACAGATGATAGCCCATGTTTACCAGAATAGCCAGAATAGCCATTACTAACGGTTACACCAGCCTAAGACGGTTTTTACTCTTTATGGATATATCACGCGTATTCAGGATAAACTGGGAGTACGTTTATATGTTTTGTATCTTGTCTATTATTAACTCCTTTCTAGCTCCATTTGCTTATTTATTCATTGACTTATTTCACTTATTCATTCATTTGTTCATCAATGTATTCATTTATCTATTTTCCTTTATCATTCAATTATCTATTTGCTTATTGGTGTGTTCATTTATTCATTTTTTTTTTTTATTTGCACGAGTTGTTGAACGAGTTCAAATAAAGAGGGATATGATATATCGAACACAGAGAACAGATTCTATATTTGATTGGTGTGTTGTCCATTGTGTTCATCTGGACCAGCTGGGATGAGGTGGGGCTGGGGATGACGGGGAGGAAGGGGGCGATTCGGGAGATGAGGGTGGGGACATCCTGTAATAGCTCTGTTTTGTCACACACACACACACACACACACACACACACACACACACACACACACACACACACACACACACACACACACACACACACACACACACACACACGTGAACCAAGTCAAAAACTGACCTGCTACCAGGAACCTCATCAAGCAGAATGAAGGCCTCAGGATCAGGATCAGGACCGAGCAGCTGCACCAGACAGGCAACATCCTCGTTGACGTTATTGATGTCACAGCTGAGATGGAGGATGTTCCGGTTGGTGCTGCTGCTGCTGTCCCCAGCATTCTGCACAACTGCTCTTCCAACAAGATGGAAACTGCTTTCTTGTCAGACTGACTGACAACAATCACCTTTTTTCTCTGGCTCGCCCACTGCAGGGCCTTCAGAACCAGCACTACGGTTTTCCCGCAGCCTGGCGGACCCTGCAGGTACAGGTATTGTGGCTCTGGCTGCATGTTGAGCAGAGCACCTGCTGGGGCGTGAGAACGAGGGAGACGAAGCGCAGGGCAGTTTCGGCCGCAGCCTCTCCGAAGGGTCCTCAGCACCTTGCGTGGATGGCCAGCTGTAGGGATGTCGACCGTGCTGGCTGGTCCACAGAAACCTGTTACAGTCCACACACACACACACACACACACACACACACACACACACACACACACACACACATCTGTGTATGAGAGAGAGAGAGAGAGAGAGAGAGAGAGAGAGAGAGAGAGAGAGAGAGAGATGGCAGTTGAAATATGACTGTGCTTTCTACGCCTAAATAACATGGAGAATTCTTGTCATTCTTTGATACTTTGACCCAAGATGGGCTCCGTGCTCGAAATTCTGCTTATTGGAGGGTATTCTTTCTTTCCTTTTTTTGTTTTTTTTTGTTTGGAGTTCCCAGTTTGCAGAGAGTGAGCAACATATATGCAGTCTGCGTCTCTCACTCAAAGGTGTGGTCTTTTTCCACTGAGGAGTCAAGAGGCAGAAAGAGTCATTTTGATATCAAGACCTTCTGAAACATAAGAGACGGTCCCTGAAGAAGCCCTCCAGAGCTGGTGAACTACTGGAAATGAAAGAAACGAAATGATAAGGAAACAAAAGAAATGAATCTACAGCAGGCACTAGAGTCTCTTTTTTCATTCTCCGTGTGATCAAACCTTCTAACTGGTGGCGCAAATCACGTCGATTGAAGTAGCATGGCGCTGGCTGCTTACGGGGATTGTATTTGTCGTTTAAGGTACGTATGTATATATGTATGTACGTACGCATGCATGCGTGTCTGTCTGTCTATCTATCTGTCCACTGTCACATTCCTCCATTACAATTCATTGTGTTTCTTCAGTCATTTAACGAAATGATATCTATCCATCTACAAAGAAACATTACATGTATTTTTAAATAAGCAAAGAAACATTACAATATTGTATGAAAGATTCCTGATGAAGCCCTTGTGGCGAAAGCTTGAAAATAAACATCGTCCCACTGGGAAAACATGACCAACCTGTTTTACTATTCGTTTTATTCAAATATATCTGATTGCGCGCGCGCACACACACACACACACACACACACATATATATATATATATATATATATATATATAAAATAAACTAATAAATTCCAATGATAAGTAACCAAGCACCATTCCAGCAACTTACAGAGCAGTTTGGTGTTGCAATGACTGCAAGAAATATTTAATTATATACTAAGCTTGCTTTTATGTCTTAGATTGAAGAAATAGGGGGAGATAAGCATTCATATCTGCCGTGATAGCTAATTCTGCCTAAGTAACAGTATGTGTATGAGTGGGTGAATGGGGAATAATAAATGCTTTTCAAAATGAGCCTTCAGCACGCTTATAGTCTCCAAGGGGGAGACAATCTCCAATAGGGAGGAAACACACTAACATATAACTCCTGGACGGGTACCGGTATTTCGAAACCTGATTGTTTCTCCTCAGTGACCGCGGAAAGTGGTAACTTGACTCCTCTGTCTCTTCTGCTTTCAACAGCATACTTTCCCAGAAAAAGGCTGGTGTGCAATACCTTAGTATGGTGGTTGAGTTTTAAAAAAACAAACAAACAAACAAAAACAAAACCCAAAGGTACCACCTAAGAAGTAAAGCAAAATCATGAAAGAGCAAAACAAGCTACATTTTCTTGTGAAAAGTAGAAAATATTAAAGGATAACCTCTTAAGACACAAGTGCTGCAGTCACTGCAACACCAAGCTGCTCTGTAAGTTGCTGGAATGATGCTCAGTTACTTATCCTTGGAATTCATTAGTTTATTGCAATTCAGTCCCTTGTGGATTCATTCCAAGAACTGGCCCTCAGCACTTGTGTCTTAAGAGGTTATCGTTTTTACAGCTTCAACTATCCCTACGCTTTAAGTATTGAAGCGTTATTGGATGCAGGCAGCCATTGTGAATTTGTAACCATTTTAGAATCACTCTTTTTAAATTGCATTGATTTCCGAACAGGTTTTCTGGCATATTATATATATATGGGATCTGAAGAGAGAGAATACCTCGAAACAATTTGTAATCCCGGGTTTTACGTTTTACTTTTATCAGCATTATATATATATATATATATATACTGTAATATCGACATTATTCCTGACCATATGTTACTATATGCAATCGGGTTCAATACTTTTAACAAAGCAACTTTTTTCCTCCCCACACTTTCATTTTGTTTCATTTACTACCCTTCGCTTGCTGCTTTTGGGGTGCTGTTGGATTCTTTTCTTTAACCCTTGATGGTGAGAACACCACGGTTTTATGGGCTGTGGTGGGTCTCTATTTGACGCCAGGAACACAGACACAACCAACCGTGTCTCCCTGATGAGTTCCGATCCAGCGGACGAAAGGCCTAGGAGTAGGCAATACACATAGATCTGCCTCCAAAAGGGATAACGATGGTTCCCTCATGCAGCTAGTGAAGAGTTTTCATATCTATAATATATTTTCTTAAATTCATGTTCCCATTGTTTCATCTTCAACCCCCCCCCCCCCCCCCCCCCCCCAGTCCAAATCTATACCAAGTCATTACCATGATGACAGAGAGGTTGTTTGCCTGCGCTTGTACCCCCGCCCCTTTAGATTGTTCGTCTTTGTATTTGTTTGACTTTCATCAAGTTTAAAAGGCTGTGCCAGTCTTTAATAAAAGTTGCTCTGTGTTAGGTTTTCTTATGGGAACAAAAGTTACCCTACTTATTTACTGTTTATAACTTCCGCTTTTCCTGCCCTCTACATATTAAAACGTTGTAAATCATTTTGAGTGAATCTGTTCCTTTAAGCAGCTTCTTGTCACACACACATTCATTTCCTATCTATTTATGATCAGGATTCTAATCACATGATAGAACTACCACCTCCGCAGCATTCCAGGATAATTACATGGTGTGAACATACCTTTGACATAACTAACCCTGCCTTCTACATATCAAAACTTAGCCATTCTGGATTGATCTGGAGTTTAATCGTTTATTTTTTTTTTTTAATCACTCTCATCCATTTGCTATCTCTTTTCTTCCAAACAGGATTTCTATCACTTGATAATCCTACAACACCTACAGCATTTTGAGAACTTATTCACATGGTAAGAGTGTGTTTGCATGACTCTTCACGTAGCTCCAGCAACCCCTACCCTCTACTTGTCGAAGCGTGGCCTAACGTGGGCAACCAGTTTAGAATTCGTTACCATTTTAGAATCACGCTCTTTCAATTTCTAATGATTTCCGAACAGAATTTCTGTATGTTGATACTGATACGTCTGCACTATGCTTTTTGATATATTGCTGAATATGCGATCACGTTTCACATAACTTTTGACATAGCTTCCCCCAACCCTACCCTCTACGTATCAAAAAGAGTCGGGCATTCCTTATTGATCTGGAATTTAACTATTTCTGATCATTCTCACTCATTTGCTATCTTTTCCGAACAGGATTTCTACCACATAATAATCCTATAACAGCTACAGTACTTTAAAGACTAACTCAAATAGTGAAATATCGTTTGCATAACTCCTCGTGTGGCGTCGGCTATCCCTACCCTGTACGTACTGAAATGTAGCTGGATATATAAGGTCAGTTTGAATTCTTAGGCATTTTAGAAACGCCCTCTTTCAATTCCTTTTAATTTGTTAAAATTTCTGCCATACATAAATGCTGTAACATCTCTACTACGCTTCGACATATCATTGACCATGTGATCCCGTTTGCATAACTTTTGACATAACTACTTCTAATTCTACATTCAAAATAGGGTCGGTTATACAGGATTGATCTGGAATTTAAACCTTGTGTAATCTTTCTTGTTCGTTTTTTATATTTGTTTCCAAAAAGGATTTCTGTTACATAATAATGATACAGTATTTCTAGCATTCTAAGACTTATTTCACACAGTGTGATCGTATTCGCATATTCTTTTCACACAGCTTCAACTTCACCTGCCTTTTACGTATCAAAGTGTAGTCTGACACAGCCAGTCAGTTCAAATTTGTAACCAATTTAGAGTCGCTCTCTTTCCGAACTGAAATTTTGACATAGAAAATGCTTCAGCATGTACACTATGCTTGGAGATGTCTTAGCTCATAGAGAGTCGCGTTGGCACAACTTTCAACATGGCGTCCCCTGGCCCCTACCCTCTGCGTATCAAAATGTAGTAAGTCATGTTGGGCTGATCTGCAGCCTAAGTTTCTTGTCAGTCTCATTCATTTCCCATCTGTTTACGAACAGGTTTTCAACTGCATGATAATGCTACCACCTCTGCAGCATTCCGGGAACTCTTTTAAAAAGTGCCATTGTCTTCATAGAACTTTCGACATAGCTTTCCTCAGCCCCACCCTCTGCATATCAAAATAGATTGAAGCCATTCTGGATTGATCTGGAATGTAATCATAGTTTTATCACTCACATTCATTTGCTATCTTTTTCCGAGCAGGATTTTACCATATGATAAATAAGCTTTCAACACCTGGGGCATTTCGAAAACTATTTCACTTGGTAGGATCGTGTTCACATTACTTTTCCTCTACCCCCTACTCATCCAAGCGAAATCGATGCTGGCAATTAGTTTCAATTTGTAACAATTTCAGAATCCCTCTGTTTTAATTTCTATTCATTTCCTGGCATAAGTTTTCCCATATATTGATACTGCTACATTCATGCTGTGCTATGATACATTGCTCAGTGTGCTATCGTGTTCGCATAACTTTTGACAAAGCTTCCCTTCACCCTACCCTCAACATATCAAAACATGATCCGTCACATCTCAAACAGCCCTTTTCTAATCACGCTCATACATTTCATATTCATTTCCAAACAGGATTTCAACAACACATGAATCATAACATTTCCAGCTTTTCAGGAACTATTTCACACGGTGTGATCGTGTCCGCATGACTTTTCACATTCCATCCACTCCACTACCCCTACCACCTGCGTATTGAGTCACAGCCAGCTTGAATTCACCATCGTTTAATCGTCGTTCTGTTTCAATTCTATCGATTACTGAAAAAAAAAATGTTCATGCTACATGTCAATGCTGACATACTTTTACTATGCTTTAACATATCTTAGATTGTGCGATTGTGCTTGCAAAACTTTTGACTTAGGTATTCTTACCCCTACCCTCTAATTATAAAATAATTGTTTAAATTTTGGATCGATCTGCACGTCAGTCAATGCAGGATCGATCGTTCCCATATTTTATCCATCTACACACAATGCCCACCATGCTTGATTGTACCAACACAAACCCTATACTCAGTCCCACTGGACATTTCTGATTGTGTTAGCATGTTTAATGTTGTTGTTGTTTGTTGTTGTTGTTTTTTTCATCCCATAGTTTCCCAGCTCCTATCCCATACACAGATCACGGTCATCTATCTTTGCTTGATCTGAAATTCGATTATTTCATGAACACCTGCTTTGAGTTACTTTTACGTGGCGAGTAGGATTTATCATAGCTTTTCGTTCTTTACGGTCTTTTCAAGTTTTGAAATAATTCAAGTCTGGGTCCGGAAATCTCACAAACTGACGTAAACTACTGTGACTGCATCAAATGCAGTCGCATTGTGCAGGGAAATTCCAGTTGGGGTCATTTCATTCCTGTTTCTGTTTTGTCCATGACAGCACGGCGAGACAGATTTCTGTGTATTCTGAAGGTTAATGGAGGATACTGGTACACTATTATTTCAATCAGTTTCAGTTGGATATGGCTGTCATGAAATGGGTGTCAATACTGCATGAGATGTATGTTGCCGAAATACCTTTTAGCCCTTACATTGACAGTGGACATGTAAGCAATGTACTGGCTCAGATTTGGGCCTTTGTTGTTGAATATGAGGTCACAATGTCTATTTCTGATCTAGTACGGAAGATGTTAGACCACTTGATCTGCCGTGAAGCCAGTGTTTTCTGTAGGATAATAATAACGTTATATGTGTCAAGATAAATTTGTGATTTCCTTTGCCCCAATAGTTCACAGTTTACATGCATTCCCTATTGATCATAAGAGTGAACAATGTAAAAAAATATCCGTCTTACCCTAAGTTGAAGGAAATGAATCCATTGTGCACAGAAGTAGCGATGTACAGGTCGCACACATTGTATTTTGTCATTTCACATCAAATACAATTCAGTTCACAAACAGAATGATGTATTATCTGACAGAAAGAAATGTTTAAAACTTTTTTGTAATTGTAGCATAGGCCAAGCATATGCGCATGCGCATACATCAGATTCTTCTGGAGAAGAGACAAGAAACTCGACAAGTGTGACGTCAGACAACAACGGCTACAAGGCATCGTCTGCTGCTACCACCAGTTCTGGACTTACCACAAGCTGAACGCAAACCAGGTAGGCACATCACATGGTGTCAGAACGGCTCAAGCAAACTTTGAGCACCTCACAATCGACTGGGATGCTCCGGATCTGACCAAGAATTCTCAAGATTCAAAACTCACGTTGGATTTGTTTTTTTTGCGGGACCACTAGCTGGTCTTGACCCCAAACAAAAAGCTGGGTGGCTCGGCACGTGGATCGGCGCTCAGGGCAGAAAAGTTTACAGAATTCTTCCCTGGCAAAAAGGCGATCAAGATGACGCTGATAAAGTCCTCAGATGGCTAAAAGAATATGTCCGCCCACGGAAAAACAAGCGAATTGCCCAACACAAATTCAAACAAAGAAAACAAGCCTGCAGCGAGTCTTTTGACAACTTTGTCAAAGATCTTCGTATTCTCCTGCTTGACTGTGAGTATACTGATACTCACTGATGCAATCATTGATGGCGTGTATGACGTGAAAATACAAGAAAGGCTTCTTGATAGAGGAGAAGCACTACTACTTGCAAAAGCCATTGAAATAGGTCAACAGCATGAACTTTCACAAAAAACAATTGAAAATTGTCAGATGAAGATGATTCTCAGTCAACACCTTGAGTAAAACATCAAAGAGCAACAGACAAAACGCTCTCTTAGGTGATCGCCCCAAAAACTACACCGTGACAAACGCCAGTACAAAAGAGATCACAAACAAAAACAAGAGTTCAACTTTAACCAAAACCACCACCACACCAGAAACAAGTTCAAATCACCCCAAAATCAGATGCTACCATTGTGTGGGAAAGATAGAAATCACACAAAATGTCCTGCAATGGGGTCCTCATGCACGTATTATGGAAAAGTAAATCACTGGGCCAAAGTCTGTCAAAGTCGCCACGGAGACATGATCAATACTCTCCAGTGCAACTCTGAGACTGATTCTGAACATGAAGTTCTCAGTATCCATATTACAACAACAACATCAACACACGCAGAGGATAAGTGGAATCAGACTGCTCAGATAGGTGGCACGGATATCAAATTCAAAATAGACACATGCGCCAAGTGTAATACCTTGACCCTGAAAGACTTTCAAAACTTAAACAAAAACGTACAAACTGTTCAAGTCAAGTAGAGTTTTTGCGCACATACTCAAACCATCACATCCATCCTGTAGGCACTACAGATCTACCACTTCATTGCAATGATACACCATAACAACACAATTCGACGTGGTTGACATAAAGCAGGAAAATGTGCTCTCTGGATTGATCGCTGAAAAACTAGGATTGATTGCTCGCCTTAATACTGTTGAGATACAACAAACCTCAAAGATGCCAGCTTTCAAAGAATTTCCAGAACTAGCCACAACCACAGGTACTCTGCCAGGTGAGCACTCTATCAGACTCTCACCTGGCTCCACTGGAGTCATTCATTCAGCACGTCGTCAACCAGCAGCTCTCAAACAGAAAATAGTTGACAAACTGCAAGAGATGGAATCAGAAGGTCATGTTAAAAAAGTAGAAGGACCCACAGAATGGGTCAGCTCTATGACAGTTTCACACCGAAATGGCAAGATCAGGATCTGTATCGATCCCAAAGACCTCAATGCTGCAATTCAGCGTGAACATCACCCAATGCGAACCGTCAAAGAAATCGTTTCTGAAATTCCTGATGCAAAAGTCTTCTCAAAGTTTGATGCAAAGAGCGGGTTTCTTCAAATCAAATTAGATGAGAAATCATCATACCTCAGAACATTCAACACACCCATAGGCAGATACAGATGGCTACGTCTACCATTTGGAATAAAATCTGCTCCAGAGGTCTTTCAGAAAATCATGGACCAATTGTTAGAGGGGATTGAAGGTGCATATGCCACCATGGATGATATCCTGATAGCAGGTCGTGACACAAAACATCCTGATCAAATCCTAAAACAAGTAGTTGAAAGAGCAACTAAGTACACCTTGAAACTCAATCCTGAAAAAACTCCACATTCGAAAGTCAAGCGTCCCCTATGCTGGCCATTTCTTGGCTTTGTCACATACTTAGGAAGTTCATCCCCAATCTGAGTGAAGTGAGTGCTCCTCTTCGAGACCTGCTGACAGCCGATGTGATCTTTGACTGACAAAGTTACTCATGAATGCCTTCC
>JADBJO010003829.1:0-10000 GCA_016801955.1 Conus betulinus
GAGACAGAGAGAGAGACGACGACAGACAGACAGGCATACAGACAAAAAAGCCAGAGACTAGAGATACAAAAAACTGAAAGAGAGAGAGAGAGAGCGAGAGGAGATGAGGAGGAGGGAGAGCAGAGAGAGAGAGAGGAGGACAGGACACAGACAGACAGACAGACAGGACAGACGCAGAGTGAGAAAGTCAAACTGGGCACCTGTTTGTACAAGAAAAAAAACATAATTCACAACAGGAAGATGTACGGAAAACACACCGCCACACAGTGACACACACACACACACAACACACACAACCACACAGGACACCGACACAGAGAAAAGGAAGGGAGAGGAAGTCTTACAATGAGCCTGACAAGGGCCAGGAGGAAAGCCCTGGAGATTGCGTCTCCCTGATTCCAATCACCGAGGTCTCTGCACTCTCGGTGTCCTCAGCTGACGTTTTCAGGTATGACCTGGTGACTGTGGACACATACCATTCCACATTGCTGGTTACACTGCATGACACAGCGTCATCATGGTTACGGGGAAACGAAAACAAAAATCAGAAAAACGAGCCAGAAAAAAAACAACAAAACAAAACAAAGAGTTCCAAAAACAAGCAAGCAAACAATTCTAAAACACACACATATTAACACATGTACACAAATATTGCACACCACGGCGCACACATTCATTACACACAAACAAACACGCACTCAGACACACATACACACACATACACGCGCACACACACACACACACACACACACGCACACACACACACACACACCAACACAGACACACACACACACATACACGTTGTGCCACACACATACATCCGCGAGCGCACCACCCACACACCACCACACACACACACACACACTATGCACACTCACACACACACAAACACACACACACATGCACACACATGCACACTCACACACACCACACACACACACACACACACACCACACACACACACACACACATGCACACTCACACACACACACACACACATAAACAACACACACTAGGTTCCCACACACTCATGGATATAATACCCATACAGTTCTTCAGGCAAGTTTAGAACTCTGAGCGACAATCTGCATTTCAAGATTTCAGTGGAGATAAACTACAATCCCATGTCTGTTCTTTTGTTCTTAAGAGAGATGAAGGGAACCTGGTTCGAAAAAAAGTCTACTTTTTATTTAGTTAGGTATTCAACCAGAGGGTTGGCGGTTGGAACGAGACAACAGGGGGGCCAACGGAAGCATCGGCAAGTCAATCCCACCATGCCCTGATCTGTCAAGACTCACCACGTCATCGGGAAGAGCCTCCAGATCGTCATGTTCTGATCTCACTTCGTTCTTGTCTGCATCGATCAGATCACCGCGTCTCCTAGGTCCATGGGCTTTGGTTCTATCACTGGAGCACAGACAGAATGTTCAGGTCTGATTTACATTGAATGATAACTAAGAAGGACAGGCAATCGCTGCTCTATGTGGAAGCCTAAAGTGTGTGTGATTTTCAAACGGCAACACACAGGCGTGCACACATGCAGACAGACACACATGTACCATGAAATGCCGCAGGAAAGCACAGCCCTGCAAACGCAAACACATTGAGACACAGACACAAACACATCCATGTATGACATTCACACAGATAACTAAACGAATGACCGGGAGCGACGGGATGGGGGTTGGATGGGGGGCTTCTCAGCAGACGGACGATTTACAGGAAGCTCTGACTTGTGATGGGGTTTGCTGGACAGACAGATCAAAGAAGCTGGTTAGCAGGTGAAGGAAATCTGACAGGAGAAAGAATGTGACTTGTCAGTTATGTCTTGAAAGAAGAGCCACCTGACCAGCAGAAAATGGAGACATAAGGAGAATGCCCCCCTCATGTCAATTTAATAAAAAGAAAGATAAAGATAATTACGTTCATGCTCTGAAGTTTGAAAAGACAAAACTGATTCAAAAGTTTGTTTAAAAAAAAACACAACCACATACACACCATAAAAAAAAAGGTTCAAGTACTTGGTGACCAAAACTCTGCATGTGGAAAGCCACAAAACATGATTTAAAAGTCAGTTAAAAAAACACACAAACACACATACCCATAAAAACACAGCTACCAAAAACAATTAACCATATCTGCCTTACAACTGAAGTCCACTTTAACAAGCAGATCCAAGCAGGGAGGAAAGTACAGCTCGCTATGTTTGCAGACAGCATTTCTGAAAGATATGCCTTGATGAAAGACAGGAGGACCACAGATAATGGAAAATGAAAGATACATTGAGGAAAAGACAGGAAGACCCACAGATAACAGAATGAAAGATAACAGACAGGCAAATGAGAATACTGAACAGACGTGTATTTCCTTCTTTTGGTCGGTGTCTGCAAACACTCCTTTCTGTGTCAAAGCCCAGACTGAGGGACATTTTGATTTTGTCAACAATTTGATTTATTCGATTTAAAAAAAGAAAAAAAAAAGAAGGAAAAATCACAGTAATGAAGAGCTAGGTGTGAGCTGAACAAACCATCCTGACCACTTGATAAACACAGCAACAGAGATGCAGACTGGTAATTAGATGGTGTTAAAAAGTGATTTTACTACAGTCTTCATATATATATCATTAATGTTTTGCCAGTGGAGTATTTCTAACTAGAACATATTTCTAACCAGAACTTTGCAATTAAAAAGTTGATTCTACACATAGTCACATAATTATATCGCAATGTTTTGCCAATGAAGTATCCTACTAGAACTTTGGAATTAAGAAAAAAAAAATCGCAATGTTTAATGAATAAGTATTTCCTACCTTGAATTTTGGAATAAGAAGTTGATTCTTACCTATAGTCACATAAAATACACAGGGTTGAGCCAGGGGAGTATTTTAACTAGAACTTTGGAATTAAGAAGTTGATTCTTACCTATAGTCACATTAATATATCACAGTGTGGAGCCAGAGGAGTATTTCTAACTAGACCTCCATCAAGGGCTGTAGTGTTTTAAGAACCGAAACACTTGCTGCTGAAATCATGGCTGTCACACAACCACAATGTTTGTAGCAACTTTCTCTTACCTCCATGAGTGAGGAGAGTGCACGCCATCAGGTAAGGCATCGGTGCACGGCTGAATTCATATAGAACTTACGTTTATTCATTCATCATTCCTTCACCTTTATTCCTAGACTTTGAACAGAATTAAAGAAAGTCCGCTGAACAGGGACAAAAAATTTACAAGACACAAAAAAAAAACAATGCATTTCAACCTCTAAGGTCTTCTTCAGGCAAGATAAACAACATTCAGGACAAAAATAAACGAGCAATACACTTCTCTTCTCAAATTCCGCGTAGGATGGGGCTGAATGAAAAAGGCCGTTGGGAGGGGGACAAAGGGGAGCTAAAATATAATGATGACAGCAGTAATAATGATAATGATAATGATGATGATAAAAATATAGAAAAATAAAGATGGTGATGATGATAAAATATCAAAAAAATAAAGACAGGATTACTACCACTTTTGGTGGTAGTATGACGATATTAGATGTAGGGCATAATAGTGGCTATACACAACAGAAGGGGAGAAAGGGAAGGGGTAGAGGATGTTGAACAGCACGGTTATAGTGGCAACAGTGGTAGGTGGGGATGATGATGGTGATGACAATGGTATTGATGAAGATATTGGTAATAATAACAATAATGGTAATAATAATAATAATAATATAATATGATAATGATAATAATATCAACAATAGCAACGGTAGTAGTAATAAAAATTATAAAATAACAAAAGTAATAGTAATTATATTCATGATAATAATAACAATAATACTAATACTACGAATGATAATACCTCTCTTCCCATCCACCACATAAGTTAAACAGCAATCTGCCCCTTTTTGATTCCCATATCTAGTTTGGAGAGTGAAGAACACCCTTTCAGAATAACACTTGTTGCAAAAGTGGCCTCCATCTGCACAAGGCTTTGACTGGACTCTTGTTTTCAGATATTTTTCTGTTCATGTTGAACGTGATGATGAATGACAGAAATGGGCGACTATCCATTCGCAAAGCTGCCAAGGGCTCATAAAAAAAAAAAAAGCGAAACTTTTCGACAGTTTAAGTATGTTTTTTTCCAGTTTAAACATAACACTTGCATGCAATGTAACAGAAGCTGCAGTGGGGCATTCTTCTTGCTGGTTTCTTCTTTGTCTGTGTCTCTGCGGCGTCCTCAGTACCTGACAAGTCCGACTAAACGGCACTTTCAGTCACACAGCAAAATGGCGGACTAAGAGGACAGAACTTGCTAGTCATCACACCGTTTTGGACCTGGCCTTCCAAAAAATCAAAAGGGCCGACAACGAAACCTATCGATAGGCCACAGAATTGTGGTGGTCCTTTCAAACCTTTTCTTTCACTTTTTCTTCTCCTGTTACGGACCTTGCCATTTTTTCTTTTTTTGACAAAATAAGTCTACAGTATAAGACAGTATAAATAGCAATGTTATCTGTGTTAAGTCTAATCCACCACTAAGTCCACAAGGTGTTTCCATAGCTTTGGTTTTTGACATAGCCTTTCATCACAAGAGTTGGCTTGGGATCATCATCTACAAAATCACAATGTGCTAAGCAATCAGCAGTTTTCTGCATTCAGCATGACTGCGGACAATCTAGCATTCCAGATGTCGTTGAATTGCTGATGTAACAGTTCGCAGTATTTTGCTTACTTTTTTGGGGCCTTGCTCTACCTCATATTGTAAAATGTTCTCTAGAAACCATACTATTTGCATAAAAATAACATATTATATACCAAATTAAGCTTATAAAATGTACTTTCACAAAACAACTGTCATTCAGATTTCAAAACATACAACAATAGCTTATATGGTTTAATATGATTTATTTGAAAATTTTAACGACTTATTTTCAACATGAAAAAGTCACAAAGAAGGAAAAAATTAAGTATTCATCATATTGATCATATACTTGTTTTTTTCCACAAATAACAAACATTTTTTACATGATCTAAACACATTTGCAATGTCCACACCCCACTTGTTTATTTTTACTAATTTTTTTTTTCAATTATGCAAATTTCCATATTTTTAGGTCACACACTTGTGTACAATTTAAGCGGCCCAGATAGGATACTGTTTAAAAAAAAAATTAACTTATTATATATCAAATTGAAGCTTATTCAAAGCCCTGTTTGGCAACACAACTAATGTTATCATTAGATATAATCTCAAACAGTTTGTGTTCATTTAAACATTATTTTTCTGTTAAAAAAGCACAACGGCCTACCGGGCATGACCAAATTATAACTCCTTAGATGTTATCAATCAAGTTTCAGCTGATTGAACAGTATATTTACACATGGTACAAATACAGAATTGAAAGACATATGAAAATAAATATGTCTGCTTCATGATTACAATTAACTTACACCAGAATAGTAACCTTGACACATTTTCATCCATAGATGATACTTACATGTCACAGTTTATGATAAATGTCACAGTAATATTATAGTTCCTCTTCAGTACTAAATGTAATCTTGACTTTTTGCAATGGTTACACAGTACTGACAGCTTTTATGCATACATAGTGTTTTGTAAATATTGCCAGTATCTGAGAGATAACTGTGCTGCAGTTTGTTTACATAAATAGTAACAGATGAGTACCTGGCTGAAGTGGTTTACTGGTGAGCTTCAACCAGACAGTTCCTTTTAGAGATGAAGCAGTAGTGTTTGTCACATGTTGTACACTTAACAAGTGTTTTTCTTTCTAGCTTAAATCGCCTGTACACAGCTGACAGCTTTTGGGTGTATCAGCATGGCCTGGGATGAGGACATGATCAGAGGGAGTGGGTGGGGGAGGTGGAGGCAGTGCAGGCTTCTTGAACAGTGGGACTTCCAGATCTGCAGTTATGTTTCCTATCTCTTTGATTAGTTCCACAGTAAAATCTAGCTGGTTATAACTCTCAGGACGCTGTAGTTCAACAATATCCTTATTCTTCTTTCGAAAATCATTGAAAAGAATGTAGCTGTTCACACGTGCCACATCAAGTAAATGATACAACAGAGTTTTCCACCAACGGTGTGTTTTCCTAAGAGTCATATATTTTCCTATAAGTTGATCACTTTTATCCACTCCACCCATAAACTTATTATAACTGTGTACAATTTCAGGCTGACGAACTTTAATTGGGGTATACTTGCCATCTACTTTGGTACTACGCTTCACAAGTTGGAATCTGTTTGCTTCACCATGAACGGTAGACAAGAGAAAGTAACTGGTTTATTGTCTAACCATTGCAAAAAGACCAGATTACCTTCTCTTTTCCATCTCACTGTACCCCTTACTCTTTACAAAAGGTTTTGATTTCCTAAAAACTTTAGGGACCCCCTTTCTGCCTGCCTGAATAGTGCCACAGCAGTATGTTTTCATTTTTTCAGAAAGTAAATCTTTCGCCAGCTGAACACCGGTATAAAAATTGTCAAAATAAACAAAATAACCCTGACCCTTATGACATTACATAAACGCATAACCACATCATATGCTAAACCATTTTTTGACACTGGCACTCCCTTTCCAGTGTAAACTTCAAAATCACAAGTATAACCATTTTTTGAATCTGCCAATACCCAAAGTTTCATACCCCACCTTGTAGGTTTATCTTTAATAAATTGCTTGAAAGTAAAAATCTACCACGATTTCTTACCATGCGTTCATCTATGGAAACATTTCTATAAGGCTGGGTACAATTTCCTACATTTCATTTTAATGTAATCATGAAGCAGACGCACTTTGCACAATTTATCTGTTTTGTTATTTTCTGTGGCTGCATCACAAACTTTAACAAAAGACTGAAGAGCTTTGAACCGCAGCTTTGACATAAAATGACGAGCCCAAAGACCATGAAAAAGAGGTGAAGTAGACCAATAACATTCAACATTTGGAGCTTTAACAATAGACATATACATCAGGCATGCAAAAAAATTGTACATTGTACATTTCATCTGCAGTCACTGCAGACCAGCCTGATACAAAGTGGGCTTCTGTGGCCCATGCTCCCTGGCATAGGCATTGGTCCAGTTACAAATATGGTTTACAATGTCCAGGGTGAAGAACAACTGGAAGAAGGTAAGGGGAGTGAGAAATTTTCTGTAGTTGGCCCGAGTCTTGATCTCCTCCGGCAGCTGCACGCCTGGAACATTGGAGGGCTTGAACTCCGGAATCTTCTTTACCGGGCCAGGGTCCGTGTCCATGTAGTCCATCAGTCTGAAATCAGTTTGATATGATATGCTGTTAATTTTTTTTTCTGTTGTACATTTCACTCACTCACACACACACACACACACACACACACACACACACACACACACACACATGCACACATACACACCCACACAACATGCACACACACACACACACACACACACAACACACACACACACACACACACACACACACACACACACACACACACACACATGATATATATATATATATATATATATATATATATATATATATATATATATATATATTAATTTCATTTTGTTTTCAATATATTTTTGTTTGTTTGTTACTGCAACCATAGTGGATAATTCCCCTCCCCCCTCTTTTCCATTATCTATATACACACACTGGCAGACATGCCTACTAGGCATTGACACCAAAGTAAATAATGTTTAGACTGAACATAATGAACTGTAAATATTATGTAAATGCCACTGCATACACAACAATCATCAACGGTCCACAGCACACTGAGACTGTCTTGTTTTAGCGCACTACATGGGGGGGGAACAAAATCATATGTAGCAGACGATTTCGGCGGCAGCCATTGTAAACAACACAATCGCCGATGTTAGCAACACAATTTATTCGTCAAATATCTGCTGATAAGGACTGACTTTCATTTATTTCTTAAATAATATGATTTATGTTAATACAAAGAAAGTATTCACACCAGCAGTTATTGAAGTATGGATAAAGAAAGAACGGCTGGAGGTGAAAACTACCTTTCGAGGTGGAAACTAAAAATAGGCCACGTGGCACACTTACCTTTCCGTATCATCGGGGGCACTTGCTCGTCCGTTTTGCGCATGATTTTCCACTTGGGAGGCATCCGGATGATCTCTAAATTGTCCGAGCAATCACTCATAGGGTGATCTCTGTAGGTTTCAGAGTCAGAAGAACTCATTGCGATGAAATATAGAGGATTAAAAGTAAAGTAGTAGAAAGTTCGCTGTAGCAGTCGACACAAAAAAAAGATGGCGACGGGGTCAATCTCGTGACCTGAAATTCCCTTGTGTTTACAATCAGATAAATATAATTAAATGCGATATTTTGTGAAATTATAGCCACGAATGACTTAATTAAAGTACTAACGTCTGCTGTAAGGCATGAAAATGACTTTTCTGTCAGAAATGGTAAATTTGTGTGCACGAAATTTTCCACTGTCAGCTGTCGGTAGAAAGAGGAGAGATGAGAGTAAACGAAAGTCATGTTTTTTCTATGTTTAAATAAATCGTGAAGTATGGTTTTGAAACCAAACATACTGAGTGTGTGAGTTTTTTTTGTTTTTGGTTTTTTTTTTTTAAATAGACTCAACAAGTATTTTGATTATGAATTCACAGACATGAAAAAATCTCAGGCAATAGAAATAAAGATAAAAGAATACATTCCTGAGTTAAAACACGGCGTCAGTATGTTAGTGTTTAACAGTGAGATACAGTAAACACCCCAATAATTCTAAGATATATGCACGCATTTCTGTACAGAGCCAAAGTAAAAACATCTGATCATTATCAATTAGTGGAGACAAAAAAGTGTAATTGTGTTAGCTGGATACAGATGCGAGAAAATATTGAACATGACATCAATCGAGACGTATGATTAGGATCATATTCTTTTTTTTTTTCAAGGTTTGAAAAGAAGTTCACGGTCAGTACTTACGTTGTAAAGAATGAACGGACAACGCTTACACTTTGTGGATGATTCAAGCAGTCACGACCTGAAGTTGTAGGGGGGGAAAAAAAGAGCAGAAAGACAGATTGCATATGTTAGCACACAGGTTTCACTGCGCGCGGATAGGTCTGGCCACAAACACTATGCTTGGCATTTCAATTAAATTCATGCTGTTTATAACCACGCCGACCGTAAGGGGCTAAACGAGGGCTGTCACATCGTCAGAAGAAAAGAAAATAAAAGAAAAGGAAATGAAATTAATCGACAAGTTTCTTTTATGCATACACGGAACGTCCTCAGAGAGAAAAGAAAAGAAAAGAAAACCAAACCAAACAAAATGGTTCCATAATTGTTTGTTTAAAGAAAAGGAAAAGAATAATCAATACGTTTCTTTTATGCATACTAAAGTCGTTTAACTCGGATCCGTAGCTAAAGGAAAAAAGACCAACGTAACGGTCACTACTACCACCATCACCATCACCACCACGCACCCCTGCATCATCATCATCATCATCTTCATCTTCATATTTCTTCTTCTTCTTCTTCTTTATCATTCATCATCATCATCATCATCATCATCATCATCATCATCACCAATCTTCTTCTTCTTTCTGCTGTTTTCTGTTTCTTCCTCTTCCTCCTCCTTTTCCTCTTTCTTCTTCCTCCTCCTCCTCTCCCTCGTCCTCCTCCTCCTCCTCTTTCCTCTTCTCTTCTTCTTCTTCTTCTCATCATCATCATCATCATGAGGGGCATCTCATGCAGACATCATCCATGATATGCTACATGACTTCCGCTTCTCCACGACACATCATGTCTGATGACGATAATGATGACAATGACGATGATGATGATTTGGATGACAGTACTACCACTAGTAATGACAGTGTCGTTTTACGTTCCATCAACTGACTGTGCGGAATCAGCTCCTGATACTACTTCTCTTCTCTGTTATGATGTGATACTTAAGGTGCGAGAAGAAGAAAAAAAAGAAGAAGAAGAAGAAGGAGGAGGAGGAGCTGAAGAATA
>JADBJO010003829.1:20000-22500 GCA_016801955.1 Conus betulinus
CTCTCTCTCTTCTCTTCTTCTTCTTCTTTTTCCCCCCGTTTTCAAAAATTTTATGACGATGTTAAAATTCAACAAAGTTTTGCTGTTTTAGATGATAGAGTCTAAAATCATCGACACGAAGAAAAGATTTTTGAATAAAATAACTAACTAGCGATCAAACACGATACCACAGCGTCTTCTACCTCCCCCCCCCCCCCCCCCCTCCCCGCACCCCCACGTCCTCTTTCGGCTTCTGCTCCTCACGCACACTGAAAGGCCCACAACGTGCTGTTGGTCCACATATGTCTTTTAACTTCCGGACATGCCGGACATTCAGAAGACCACCAGGATGAACTCCCTTTCTGTGCTGAACGCCCAAAGTCCCCAGGTCAGGTAGACAGCTGTCCTGGATGTGTAACCGACATCCCTGTAGACACTGCATGTGTTTGATACTCTCAGCTTCATTGCTTTCAAAACACCGCCACGTGGCGGGGTGATCAAAAAGGTCACACACGTCATGTTCTCATCCCCAGCTGATGCTTTTGTACCATAGTGTTCAAGTACTTCGGCTGTTCGGATGATCCCTGGAGTCTTTTAGCCAGGGTATGACGACGACGGCAAACAACAACAACAACGACAACGACAACAACGACAACAACAACAACAACAACAAACACCGCCTCAGACGATTCAGCCTCAAGCTGACTGGACCCTACCTGGCAGTTGATGCCTGCTCATGAATCAACTAGCCACCTGCAGGCTGTCCGTGAGGTTTACCCCTGTCTGACCACAGAAGGGGATGACCTCTGTACTGACACTCGCCAAACAGGCTGCAAGACAGACAGGTAGCAGCCTGTTGACAGTGACCATTAAAGATCAGAAGTGTCCAAAGGGGACATGCTCATCTGGCCACACTCTCAAACCAGCTGTCTGCCCTTCACTGCATCTGGTCAAGGACTGAGGTAAGTGGTATCTAGTTTGCCCAGGAGTAAAGTAAATGGTATCCAGTTTGTGAAGGGGGTAAGTTGTCTTTATTTTTCCCGGAGTAATATAAGTGGTATCCAGTTTGTTCAGAAAAAAAAAATACCAAGTGGTATCTAGTTTGCCCAGGAGTAAAGGAAGTGGTATCTAGTTTGCCCAGGAGTAAAGGAAGTGGTATCTAATTTGCCCAGGAGTAAAGGAAGTTTGGTATCTAGTTTGCCCAGGAGTAAAGGAAGTAGTATCTAGTTTTGCCCAGGAGTAAAGGAAGTGGTATCTACTTTGCCCAGGAGTAAAGGAAGTGGTATCTACTTTGCCCAGGAGTAAAGGAAGTGGTATCTAGTTTCCCAGGAGTAAAAAGTAAGTGGTATCTAGTTTGCCCAGAAGTAAAGGGAAGTGATATCCAGTTTTCCTAGGAGTATAGTAACTGATATCTGGTTTGCCCAGAAGTAAAGTAAGTGGTATCTACTTTACCTAGGAATATAGTAAGTGGTATCCAGTTTACCCAGGAATATAGTAAGTGATATCCAGTTTACCCAGAAATATAGTAAGCGATATCCAGTTTGTCCAGGAGTGTAGTAAGTGGTATCTAGTTTACCCAGGAATATAGTAAGTGATATCCAGTTTGCCCAGGAGTGTACTAAGTGGTATCTAGTTTGCCCAGGAGTGTAGTAAGTGATATCTAGTTTGCCCAGGAGGAGTGTAGTAAGTGGTGTCTAGTTTGCCCAGGAGTGTAGTAAGTGGTATCTAGTTTGCCCAGGAGTGTAGTAAATGGTATCTAGTTTGCCCAGGAGTAAGATTAGTGGTATATAGTTTGCCCATGAGTAAAGTAACTGGTATCTAGTTTGCATACGAGTAAGTAAGTGGTATCTAGTTTCCCCAGGAGTAAAATAGGTGGTTTCTAGTTTTACCTTAGAGTAATGTAAGTGGAATCTAGTTTGCCCAGGAATAAAACTGTTGTATGTAGTTTATCCAGGAGTAAAGTACGTACAGTAATTAAGCAATGCGGGGGGAAAGAAATCCATGACTAAAGTGATTGTATGGAAAGCTTTGTACGAGCTGAACACTCAACACGTGAAAGGTATGAGAGAGAGAGAGAGAGGAGAGAGAGAGAGAGAGAGAGAGAGAGAGAGAGAGAGAGAGGGAGTGAGTGTGTGTGTGTGTGTTTGTGTGTTTGTATGTGACACAACATACACACATTCAGCCTCCCCCCTACAGAAGAGAGAGAGGAGAGAGAGAGAGAGAGAGAGAGAGAGAGAGAGAGGGAGAGAGAGAGAGAAGACATGCGCGCAGACAGAGAGAGACACACAGACAGCGCGCACAGACACAGAGAGAGAGAGGAGAGGAGAGAGGAAGAGGAGAGAGAGAGAGAGAGAGAGAGAGAGACACAGAACACACACACACACACACACACACACAGACACACACAGAGGGAGACAGAGAGAGAGAGGTTGTTACTCCCTTGTTATCGCTTGCCTCCTTCTCCCTCTGTATCTCTCATTAACCCTGCTGCCCCCCCCCCCCCCCCCACCTCCAATATCCC
>JADBJO010003829.1:27500-35000 GCA_016801955.1 Conus betulinus
CAGTTACCGAAGCGGGCAGTAATGGCACTGTACAGTTTACCAAATCAACAATTGCCTTGTGTAGCTACCAAAGCAGTAATAGCATGTGTACAGTTACCAAAGCAGTAAAGCATTATGCAGTTACCAAAGAAGTAATAACACTGTACAGTTATTAAAGCAGCAATGACACTGTAAGTTATTAAAGCAGTAATGACACTGTACAGTTATCAAAGCAGTAATGACACTGTACAGTTCTTAAAGCGGTAATGGCACTGCAGCAGCAACAGTTATCAAAGTAGTAATGGCATTGTACAAGTTATCAAAGCAGAAATGGGACTATACAGTGGCCAAAGGAGTATTGGCATTGTAAATCATTATAGCAGTAATGGCATTGTACAGTTACTAAAGCAGTAATGGCATTGTTTCGTTACCAAAGCTGTATTGACATGCGTGAGGGACCGTGAACATTCTATGCTGTAAAGAAACACTTAAAACTATGCTTGTCTAGAAACATACTTTTCTGATAAAACAGAATGTGCTCTACATACCCTTTGGCGGGCTCGGATGTTGGGGGGGGGGGAGGGGGGGGGGGGGGGGGGGGGGTCCAGTGACGTTCACCTCTCCCAGAAACTTTTTTGAATTCTTTTGTGCTGACTCTTCTGCAAGAATGTAATGATGTCCCTTCCATGCGGATCTAACGAAGGACGAACATATTTTTGTACGTGTGTCTTCAATGCACCAATATTCGCCCTGATGTGTTTCTATACTTCTAAACAGTTCAACATTTTTAAACACCAGTATCTCTGAAGGTTTGTCATATGAATTTCTCATATCATGCGACACTTTGCTGGGTTCTGCTGCTACAAATGTTCTGAACATAAGAAAAAAGTCAAATCGTTTAAGGTTCTTGTTGTGTTCAACTGAAAAAAAAACACCCTGCAAAAAAACCACCGATCCCCTCCCCGAATCCCCCCCCCCCCCCCCCCAAAAAAAAAAAAAAAAAAAAAAAAAAAAAAAAAAAAAAAAAAAAAAAAAAAAAAAAAAAAAAAACAACACAACAACAAAACAAACAACAAACAAAAACTCAGGTATTAAAATTAATGTTTTAACAAGAAGTTGAAAACGAATCAGTTTACATAGGATATGCTATAATCGTCTGTACCAATTTAATTACGAGTTCTTTGATATCTTTTTGACATGGTACGTAACACTACTCATCTTGTGACAGAGGCTTTCGTGGCTTGAGTCATCAAACTGTTCCGACTTCGAATCTCTCTCTCTCTCATTCTCATCTCTTCTCTCTCTCTCCTCTCTCTCTCTCTCGTTCTTCTCGTCTCTCTCTCCTCTCTCCTCTCTGTCAATGTCTCTGTCGCTCTCTCTCTCTCTCTCTCTCGTCTGTCTCTCTAGTTCTCTCTCTCTCTCACTGGAATTCTCTGTCTGTCTGTCTGTCTGTCTGTCTGTCTGTCTCTCTCTCTCTCTCTCTCGCGTCGATCTCTCTTCTCTGTCTCCTCTCTCTCTCTCCTCTCTCCTCTCTCTCCTCTCGCTCCTCTCTCTCTCTCTCTCTCAGTTTTTAATACTCCCTCTTACCGTTCTGGAAAAAAGAAACAACATAAAAAGGAGAGTAGACTAACTACTTCTTTAACGATCCGCCTTTTTCCCTCCTTAAAGTTAGAAATTCCAAGCGGTAAAGTCAGCAAACTTCAAAGACTTTTCTTTTTAAAAATAATCGACCATCAAATAAACGAAAGAAAAAAAAGGAAAGGGGTCGAGATCATGGAACGCAAGGAGCAAGGCAAAAGACTACGGACAAGGACCGGGGGCAAATAAAACAAAAACAAAAAAAAAAAACAAACAAACAAAAAAAAACAACAAACAAACAGCAATAACGACGACGACGACAACAACAACAACAAAAGAAAGAAAACAGATGAAAGAAAGGAAGATGGATACACAGACTGACGAAAAGAGACACGCATTATAAGCAGACTATTGATTGATATGGAGAAAGCCAGCTAAAAAAAAGCCAGACTGATAGATTGCTAGCCAGCTAGGTAAAATAGATACTTGCACAGCTGTAGGCATGTTGTCAAATGAATAGATTACAAGAAGATAGTAGGCACTCACATTATATTAGTAGGCGTATAGATGTGCTGATTTTTCTAGTTTTGTGGTCGTGTACTCATAAAACAGATTAACAGGCAGACAGAAAGTAGGCAGGCGAATATTAACACGTGTATAAATATTTATAGACAGGGACAGACAGAGAGACAGACAGATTGATACACAAATAGCCAAAGAGACAGATAGGCCTACGTAGACAAGACAGATAGAAACACACACACACACACACACACACACACACACACACACACACATACATACATACATATATATATATATATATAACATATATATATATATATATATATATATATGGCTATTGTTCAGCATTAATATATATATATATATATATATCTATATATATTATATATAAGATATTATATATATACACACACACACCCCACACACACACACACACACCCACATATATATATATAATATAATATATATATATATATATATATATATATAATATATTGAGAGACAGACAGACAGACAGTCAGACTGATGTACGGAAAGACAGACAGACGGACAGACAAACAGACTGATAGATGGATAGAAAGATAGATAGATAGCCAGATAGGATAGATGGAGATAGATAGATCGACAGACAGATAGAGAGATAAGATAGATATCAGGTAGGCAGTTAAACAAATAGACAGGTAGACTGATAGATTAACAGGTAGATAAAATATTAATTGTCAGAGAGAGCAAGCGAGAGCGAGAGAGACAGAGAGAGAGGGAGGGAGGGAGAGGAGAGAGAGTAGAGAGAGAGAGAGAAGAGAGAGAGAGAGAGAGGACAGACAGACAGACAGACAGACAGACAGATAGACAGTAGACAGGACACATTGCTCGACGAATAGCTGGTTAGTTAGCAAGATTAAGAAAGGGATACATGGATGAGAGAGAGAGAGCGAGAGAGAGAGAGAGAGAGAGAGAGAGAGAGAGCAGAAGGAAATTATATAGAATGAGTAAAAGTACAAAAAGAAAAAAAAAAAATTTAATGAACTTCCACAGAAAAACATGGCAATTAAAATGGATAGACAAAGAAGCTTTTTGAAAACCCCGTAAAATAAACAAAATAAAGACTGCCGTAAAAGCCCAACAGACAGACAGACTGGCAGAGAGAAACAGAGAAAAAGACACTAAAGCAGAAAGGAAAACGATGAAAAAAAGAACTATTAAGGAAGAAAGAAAAGTGAAAAAAGACAAAAGTCTAAAGACCAAAAACGAAACAGAACAGAAAGAAAAGTGAAAAGACAAAAGTCCAAAGACAAAAGAAAATAGAACTGAAAGAAACTTGAGAGAACACAGACTTCGGCCAACGTCGAACGGATTGAGTAATCGCCCTTTGAACCGACTCCCCAGTCCAACTCAACGACGTCATCTCATGCCCACATCCCATCTTTCCTACAAAGGTCGTTAACATTGGTGGATTGGTTTTAGCGTCATTTGGTTGGTTCGTTTTAGCGTCATTTGGTGGATTGGTTTTAGCGTCATTTGGTGGATTGGTTTTTTAGCGTCATTTGGTGGATTGGTTTTAGCATCATTTTGTTTGATTGATTTTTTAGCGTCATTTGGTGGATTGGTTTTAGCGTCATTTGGTTGATTGGTTTTAGCGTCATTTTGCGGACAGAGTGGTCACCAAAGAAACCGCCAGTCGATGGTGAACATTATGATAATCACCTCTTGAGGAGGGTTAACAGAATGGTAAGTGAAAACTGAGAGAAGAGGTAGAGTGAGAGAGACTGAGAGAGAGAGAGAGAGAGAGAGAGAGAGAGAGAGAATGGGTGGGGGATCAGACAGGCAGACATACACATACACAGACAAAGAGCGACACACACACACACACACACACACACACACACACACACACACACACACACACACACATACTCGCACGAAAACTGACACATTTATATTAACAAATTTAAAAAAAAAAAAAAAAAGAATTAATGATCTTTGGCACACCTATATAACCAAACCAAACCAACCACACACACACACACACACACACACACACACCACAGACGAGAGAGAGAAGAGAGAGAGAGAGAGAGAGAGAGAGAGGAGAGAGAGAGAGAGAGAGAGAGAGAGAGAGAGAGAGAGAGAACCAGCTCTTCGCGATCGAAAGCTGTAGAAAAACAAACCAAGCCCTCAAATGTTCAAAGCAGTTCGCATTTCGTTCACGTTGTTTACAGTTCAGTCAACCCCATGCATCTTATATATTTTTTTTTAACTTCAGACTTAAGACTTTTTATCATATCCTCATGTACACATAGAACATGTTTTTGCAGGCACGTAAAACACAAATACAAACAATTCAACATTAATAAATCAATCTGTGGGTAAACAGGCCTCTAAAACAAAATCAGAGACACCTTTTCTGATGTGGTTTACGTACATGTACAAAATTAGACATTTATACCGATAGAAATCCATACCCAAACAATTACCACCCCCCTAAACACACACACACACACACACACACACACACACACACACACACACACACACACACACACACTCGCAACGTGTGTGTGCACCGCGTGCCCAAACCCACATCACTCTCTCTCTCTCTCCCCTCCCCCATCCTCCACACTCCTCCAACCTCCCCCCCCCCCCCCCCCCCCCCCCCCACACACACACTCCCGTCCCACACCCATTCGCCCTTCTCAACCACTGTCTCAATCTTGTTGTCATAAAATATGTACATAGGGGGACAAATGAACTACAATATAAGAATGATTGGGAAACTGAGATGGAGGAAACAGTAAAGATGATAATAGAGAAGACAGGGACAGACAGACACATGCCAAAAGGGGGAAGGAGAGAGAGCATGTGAGTAAGAGACAGACATAGTGAAGAGGCAGAGAGAAACGTGCCAAACGTTGCTTTAATACGTTTCTTCCACAAAATCTCAGATCAGATAAAAAAGTATTTCTTCTTTCCTGAACTTAAACATCTCCTCTGGTGAAACCATCTCCAACAAACTTTCATCGAACCTACTGTGAATATAAAAGTAAATATGAAACGGGACAGAGAACAGTAAACAAGTGGAGCAACTCTTGCTCCATGATAAAACAAAGACACGCCCCTAACTCTAAAATAATGCTGCTTACGACACCGAATCGCCCGGCAGATATGACAGCACAGAGTACACAGAACAAAGAAACATCCCATCCAGAAAAAAATGGATGCTCCAAGCTCACCTATATACCCCATACCAGACACATCTACACCGCAACAACCTACTGCAGAAATATATTCATATATTCAAAATATACATATATTCAAGACTGGCACAGCCTTTTCGATCTTGAATATAGTCAGACAAGTACATGAGCGAACAGAAACAAATACAGGTCACCTCGATTTGATTGAAATGAAAGTAAACATGAAACGAGGCAGGGAACAGTAAACAGTAAACAACAAACAAGGAGGGCAACTCTTGCTCCATGATCAAAATACACGGCCCCTGACTCCGAAGGAATGCTGCTTACTGTAAAATGTTCAGGTCAGACATGGTGTTAAGTTCCAACACTCTATATGAACATGCTTTGTAGTGTGTAGTGCATCACATAGAACACTTCACGGAGCTTCTTCACAGGTCAAAAGATATGACTGGGTGTACAAAGACCGGTCTGCGTGTCATCGACGGGGGAAAAAACTGTTTCTCTTGTGCGGTCAACAGTTGGAGATGATAAAAGCTCTTTTTAGGTTTGGACGGATATTTAAACTGTTTGTTATCCGTATGCGTGTTCCGGTCCTTTTGCCAGATATCTTCGACATACGTCAGAACTCAGGCTCCAAGACTTGTGGCTAGCACACACTTCTTCATTCATTTGTGGCACTCTTGGCAAAGCTGATCAGCCACCTCGTTGACTAAAATGTCGACAAGACCAGGAACCCCAAAGAAAACTAGGTGGTTGTAATCATCAGATTTTCAGGGGGGTACTGTCCGGAAAAATTCAGGGGGGGGGGGGGGGGGGGTTCAGGACGCTTTGAGGTTACAGCCAGCAATGGCCTCTATAGCAGGCAGGGAGTGAGGGAGAATGGGAAAGAGTTGATGTGTTGCTCTGCAGACAGACTGAAGAAGAGTCAGGACCAGCTCTGTGAGTTCAGCCGTGTAGATGTCAGAACTGTCTGATGGAATTGGTTTTGAATATGGTGAGAGCGAGGTGTGTTGAACAAGAAGCAGCATCTCTCTCTCTCTCTCTCTCTCTCTCTCTCTCTCTCTCTCTCTCTCTCTCTCTCTCTCTCTCTCTCCCCCCCCTCCCTCCCCCCCTCTCTCTCTCTCGATATTTGGAGAACAATCCGTCAACATTCTTGGAAAAGAGGGACATTTTGATCGAAGTTCTGAAAAAAAAAAAAAAAAAAATCTTGTGCACCAGAGAGATAGTGGAGTCTTGACGATAAGAGGCTGTATGAACACAGGGGACCATCTTTACGTGAATGCATCCTCGCGTGTATAGATACACTTTCCCCCGCGATCATTACCCTCACCCTCTTCCTCTTCCACTCCCTACCTGTTTCTCCCCCCCCCCCCCTTCCCCTCCTCCCCACCCTCGACCACTTTGCCTTTTTTTTTTTTTTTTTTTTTTTTTTTTCATTGGACGATGCACAGCTAAGGCAAAGGAGGACTCGTTGAACCGTTGTGAAAAGGATCAATCACAAACTAGGAGACAGGGACCGGCCCAAGAAGGACCGGGTTGGCTTGATTTGAAAATTGCCGTCAGCGATATTGCTAGGCGTGGATTTTTTTTTTTTTTTTTCGTTGTTCGATTGCTTCGTGATTTTTCTCTCCCTTTATCTTCTGTGGCTTCCATCCCCTTCCTTCAAGTGTCACTTCCCTCCTCCTCCTCCTCCTCCTCTCTCTCTCTCTCTCTCTCTCTCTCTCTCTCTCTCTCTCTCTCTCTCTCTCTCTCTCTCTCTCCCCCCCGATAGAAATAAGAGGAACTGTGTATCAATTGGAAACTGTCTGCATTTTTGTTTCTCTATCTGCTTTTGTCAATGTCTATGTGTCTCTCTCATCTGTCTGTCTGTCTGTCTCCCTCCCTCTCTCTCTCTCTCTCCCAGATGGAAATAAAAGGTTCTATGTATCAACTGGAAACGGTCTTCATTTTTGTCTCTCTGTCAGCTTTGTCAATGTCTGTCTATCTGTCTGCCTGTCTATCTATTGTATTGACGTGTGTTCGATAGATGTCCTTTTTATGCCAATACTTTCCATCACCTGCTTCTTTTGATATTTGCACCTCTGCTGTGCGAAGGCTGGATGTGAACAAAAAGAACAAATTTATTGATATGTTGACCTCCATAATAAGAGCTTCTCTTCTCTCTCTCTCTCATATATATATATATATATATATATATATATATATATATAGCGAGAGAGAGAGA
>JADBJO010003829.1:40000-45000 GCA_016801955.1 Conus betulinus
CCGAGGTGGAACTGGATATCGTTGCCACTGATCTGTAGGACTGGGTCAATATGGGTTTTATTGCATCTACATTAAAAACAGTAGATCTAGTTCCAAAGTGAACCGAATGCAGGCGGAAATCTGCATTATCACTGACATCACATGAAACGTGTTATGGTTGTGGTAACAGATGCTGAAGAGTCATCCTACATATTGTGATATACGCAAAGCTGCGTTCCTATTGATCAGTATGCAGAGTCTTCTCCACATGGCAAGTAATTTTGAACCTAGAACGACTGGGGCTTCTTTAACAGACGACACATTACAGATAATCTGCATCGGTGCGCCTGCCCTTTCCCTATTTCTTCCTTTGTCTGTTATTTCATAGTAACAAAGGCTTGTCTGGTATTTCATAGTAACAAAGCTCTTTCTCTGTCATCTTTTGAGCTGTGCAAACAAACATTGCACCCAACTGGTTCCAATTGAAAATTTGTTATAGAATTCTCGTATCCAGTATCATACTAAACAGAATGGGTTTGAGGGACAGCGACAGATGCAGTTTTTGTCAAATGGAGAGAGATAAAATACATCATTATTTGTGGTACTGCTCTACTTCACAAGAATTCTGGAAAGAATTAGAAAACTACATGAAAACAAAGTGTGAAAATAGTATTAGACTGTCATTCAATGCTGAGCTGGTTTTGTTTGGAACCGATGAAAACACAAAAACAGACCAATCATTTGATCTCATTTTATCGTGGGCGAAATACTTTGTTTACACCTGCAGAATTAACAGTGTTAAACCCAGGTTGTCAGCTTTTAAAACTGAACTTAAGCTTAGGTACAATATAGAAAAGCATGCACATATGACAGAAATGCGTTATCATGTCTTTTTGAAAAAAAAAATGGCAACCCTACCTTGCTCAAAGCGAAGCACTATAACAGTCTTTCATTGTTGACATGATACCCTGTAAAATGTTTTACACACACACACACACACACACACACACACACACTAAAAACTAAAAACCCAAAATACACCGATGCTCCTATAATGTATCGACACATTAGCCATGAAATTTTGAGCGAACAATACTTTGTGAGCATGAATTTGTTTTTGTTTTTTGTTTTGCTTCTCTCTCCCCCCCCCCCCCCCCCCTCTCTCTCTCTCTCTCTGTTCCTCCTTTTTATTCCCCCTATCCCACCATGCCCCAGGCACCATGCACCCACCCTTTCAGGTGTGTGTGTGTGTGTGTTGGGGGGGGGGGGGGGGGGGGTATTGGTTCCGTCCCTTGTTTGTTTCTTTCCCTTTTCTTTTCATAGCCTCTGTTTATATATTGTAATTGGTATATACCCTTGCAGCTTTTCAATATTTCATTTAATAATAATTGATATTGACTAATAAATTTATATTGAAATATACGAACTATGGCACTTTTGAATTATGACACTTTTGTATGATCTTGACAGCTCTGGTTAAGTATTATATGTAAATGTATTGAATAATGTGTGTATTGTTGATGTAACATGTGTATTGAATGGAAATATAACCTTCATTGCAAGGGACAAAAAAAAAAAAAAAAAAAATATTGCACAGCAAGACGTTTTGCCGACATCCCCACCACATATGCATACTCAAATTAAGCACGAGCAGTTTTCCATTTCACTTACAAAGAAGTCATGGTTCTAAGGACCGGAAGTGAATTTCCCTTATATGATTGTCAACCTATGGCTGTTTTTGAACATCCTGGATGCGCGGAGGAACTTGTGCGTTCCCGACTACAGTCCCTGTTAATTAAGGTAGAGTGCGCTTGCATAATTTTGCATAAATATTGTGTCAATGGTTAGGGTTTTTTGTATTGTTTAGTATGCTGTTGTGTTTTCTTCTTGTGCTACAAATTTTCACAAGCAAATATTCTTTTTTCAAAAGGGAAGAGAGACACCCACAGCCTATAAATGAACTCATTACAGGCATGAACGTAGGGAGGAAACCGACACTGAAGTCATCACGAGAGCATGGCATAATGGGCCGCAGGATCTGAGACCTTTGTTAACGCTGATCGAAGAGGCTGAGGACCATGACGATGATGCTTTGCATTCTGCTCAGAGTCTTCATGACAGGACTGTTCTCTACGTTTCTTTCCACAATGTATCCTGGCGTCCGACGGGTCCAGGACGTGCAGACACCTCCTGGGTGTAAAGGGACGCATCATTTGGTTGTCTTGTTTGATGGTGGTGGTGGTGTGGTGGTGGTGGTGGTGGTGGTGATGATGATGATGGTGGTGGTGGTGGTGGTGGTGGTGGTGGTATGGTGATGATGATGGTGGTGGTGGTGATGATGATGTGGTGGTGGTAGTGGTGGTGGTGGTGATGATGATGATATTGCTGCTGCTTCTACTGCTGCTGCTGCTGCTGTGGTGGTGGTGGTTGTGGTGATGATAATGATGATGATGATACTGCTGCTGCTGCTGCTCCTGCTGCTGTTGCTGTTGCTGATAATGAAGATGATGATGATGATGATGATGATGACGATGATGATGATGATATTGCTGCTGCTGCTACTACGGCTGCTGCTGCTCCTGCTGCTGCTGCTGCTGATAATGATGATGATGATGATGATGATGATAATGATGAAAAACAAGAAGACGATGCTATAGCATTCCTGTCTGGTCAGAAAAAAGATAACAAGCTGAACTGTTCTCTAGGATTTCTTTTCATTTACAGCCCGGTGGGGATATCCCATTCTGTTTATTTTGCAACAACTTTACTGCCTTTTTTTTCTTGAGGATTTAATGAGTCCGGTATGTACAGACCTTCCGGTAAGGCTCCGATGCACGCGGATCACGACAAACCTTTTTGTTTTCTTTCTAAGTGCACAACTTGCCTTCTCCATCGCCAAGAAATGTTAAAGGAAACCTTGCCCACCCATCCACTCCCCCATCCATCCCTTTCGCAATCCCTCCCCTCTCCCTCCCCGTTTTGCTTGTACGTGTTTGTTTGCTTGTTTGTTTTCCCTTGTTTCTCGAAATCTCTTACGATTGAACGGGGTGGACAAGTTTATGAGTGTCTAGATTTTTTTGTTTTTAATTTCAAATTGTTGCTCTAGAGTCTATCTCTTTCCTTTTTTTCCCCAAAGTATTGCATGTGTTTTCAGATGTCTGTTCGTTGCGTTGTTCTTCTCTTATAACACTCAAGTGGTTGCACTCGACTGATGTTTTCATTTGAATGTTCTAGTGTCTGTGGAATTGTTCGGGGCGATTGCATCTGAAGACGTACAACTTTGATTATTTGCAGATGTTGACCCTGCAAACAGCCCTGGGAATTTGAACGAAGATTACATCAGTTTTGATGTTGTTTTTTTTCGAGAGTCTCTCTCTCTCTCTCTCTCTCTCTCTCTCTCTCTCTCTCTCTCTCTCTCTCTCTCCAGAAATTCAGATTTTTTTTTCAATCATCATGGCTCAAATGTCCCCTGGCAAATATATGTATGTATGTATGTATGTGTATGTGTGTGTGTGTGTGTGTGTGTGTGTGTGTGTGTGTGTGTGTGTGTGTGTGTGCATATATGTGTGTGTGCAGGCGACACATATAGATCTGTCTTCGGGAGGGATTGCGATAGTTTCCTCATGCAGCTAGTGAAGGGGTTTTCGTATTTATGATATACATTTTCCCATTTATTCCATCTTCAATTTTTTTTCCCTCTCAATTTCTAATTTTTTGCCACATCATTACTATAATGATGGAAGAATTGTTAACCTGCACTTGTTTTTCCACCACTACTATATTGTTCAGCATTATACTGTTTGGTCAATCAGTGGGTGATTGCATCTCTTTACGAGATCCAAGGAAAGGTTGTTCTGCACAATTCTTAGCCGCTGACAATGCTTTGGTTATTGAACAGCAGAGCTGAT
Organism: Conus betulinus; assembly: GCA_016801955.1. Classification (NCBI taxonomy): domain Eukaryota; kingdom Metazoa; phylum Mollusca; class Gastropoda; order Neogastropoda; family Conidae; genus Conus; species Conus betulinus. Next base: position 43,888 of record JADBJO010003829.1, read on the forward strand.
CACTCAGACTGTTCCGTATCTTTTGATCTCCCTTGCATCCTAAATGGATCCTCAAGCATAGGCTCAAAGATTGTCTCTTACATTTTATACTGTTTGCGTAATGTTTCTAGTTTTCAACAACTTTTTTCCTCTCCAAACTTCAGTTTTGTTTAATTCTACTACCTTTCGCTGGCTGCTTTGCGGGTGCTGCTGTTGCATTCTTTTTCGAACCCTTGGCGGTCGGAACACCACAGAATTATGGACTGTGGTGTGTCTCTATCTGACGCCAAGAGCACAGACACAATCAGCCGTGTCTCCCTGATGAGTCCGATCCAGCGGACGAAAGGCCTCGGAGCAGGCGACACATATAGATCTGTCTTCGAGAGGGATTGCGATAGTTTCCTCATGCAGCTAGTGAAGGGGTTTTCATATTTATGATATACATTTTCCCATTTATTCCATCTTCAATTTTTTTTCCCTCTCAATTTCTAATCTTTGCCAAATCATTACTATAATGATGGAAGAATTGTTAACCTGCACTTGTTTTCCCCCACTACTTAATTGTTCAGCATTATATATATATATATATATATATATATATGTGTGTGTGTGTGTGTGGTGAATGACGACGGCTGTTGCCACCAATCGTAAGACAGCTTACTGTATATGACAAACCGCGAAGCCCAAAATATGCGTAATTAAGCAGGCTAAAAAAATATAGATGACAGAGTTATAAAACAGCTCAAAAGTTCAATCTAATTCAGCTTCTGACGTTGATACACAAAATAGATATTTCAAAAGGCTAGAATGCAAAAAATCCAAGTCTCTTCTAATCATGTTCAGCAACACGCATGCGCACACGCAACTGTAAGGTCATCTGATCGGTAAGACACTCCATCTGAATTCTAACTCTTCAAAAGGATGGAGTTCCAAAACTATAACCAACCGGCTCAGTCATGATCAGACTTCTGTGAGTACGAGTCACCTCCATCTGACCACCAGTTAAGTGGTCGACAGGTACTGCAGACCGCAGGCAGGTATGGTCTCTCACTCTTGTCAGACGTCTGTGGAGCGAAAAAAAAAAAAAATGCACCCGCACACGAAGAAGAAACCCATTAGCCGGGCCCGAAGAAG
>JADBJO010003829.1:67500-70000 GCA_016801955.1 Conus betulinus
TACTTCTAACGGGGCGGTGTCCTTGCAATAACCGCATTACCGACATTTCGATTACCGATCATTTCTCTCTTCATCCTTAGGCCTCATGCTAACCTTTCTCATTTTTTATGCATCCCGCTACCCTCCCTCCCCTCACTCTTCCTCCTCCTTGTGTGTGTGTGTGTGTGTGTGTGTGTGTGTGTGTGTGTGGTGTGTGGTGTGTGTGTGTGTGTGTGTGTGTGTGTGGGGGGGGGGGGGGGGGGGGGGGGGGGGGGGGGGGGGGGAGAGAGTCATATTAACAATTGCAACACCTAATACAGATGATAGCCTGATGAACACGTTCTACAAGATTATCCTTTACTTAGGACAGCACAACGAATCAAACGTTAAAATCTGTATCAACTTTGCCTTTGAGCAAAACGTTTTTCACCAGTACCCAACATCTTGGAAAGACTTTAAGATGCTTATAGAAACCAAATAACCGTTTACAACTCTCACTAAAATAACACATAAACAAGTTTTGTAATTCGTTGCCTATGTCGTTCCTATTACATACATTGCATGTCCTGTTTTGTTTAATAATGCAAGCAGAATAACCACTCAGAACGGGCAATATGTGATTCAGTTTCTTTAGTTTGACGAAAACACAGGATAATTGAACAGAATGCTCGGTTTCTGAAGCAAGATTCTTCTCTGCATGCAGGATACGGTCTTTGAAACAACGGTTTGCACAGGAACATATAACACAAGGGGCAGACAATCTTTTATATTTCTTGAGACTAACTATCTTTTCTGAGTTTCAAAACTATTTTCTAAAATATATATTTTTTTCTTTGTGCGGCTTTATCTTTTTCTTTTTCTTTTTTTTTTTTTTTTTTTTTTTTTTTTCTGCTTTTCCTTTGTTCTAGTTTTTTTGTTCTCCTTCATTCTGACTCCCTTTCGTTATCATTTCTCTCTTTTATATCTTTCTTCTCTTTCATTTTGTCGTTCTTTCTTTCTTTGTTCTCTCTCTCTCTCTCTCTCTCTCTCTCTCTCTCTCTCTCTCTCTCTCTCTCGTCCTTCATGCATTTCTTTGCTAGTGCCTCTTTAACTGTATTTTCATCGCCTTTCTTTATCTAGTGCTTCTTTCTTTTTAGCATTTCTTTTCTTTCCATCATTCTTTCCGCCCTCTCCTTTTCTTTCTTTCTTTCTCGTTCACTCCGGATCAACAGCACACAATAAGTCTCTTAAATGGTAGCAGATGCCGTTCAGAAAAAAACTCCCCGAGGATACAAACAGAAGTGGGAGTACAACTTTAGCGGACACCATACCACACAACATATTACAGCCTCCGGTCACAAAGACGCCTCTTGTTCATGACTGCCCTTTCTTTCAATCCGATTATCGAAGATTATTGAAGCCCCCCGGCAAACGACCCCCAATTCTCTACACACACCTGCTCTGGAATCTTGCGAACACGGCTGAGTTACAGAACCAGTTCTAGCACCGGACGCCGCGTTAAGGAGATTACAACACGTAGCGAGTTGAGAATCGTTTGAATATTGCTTGGGCTTTGAAGTGAGCCCGCCCGGAGGCTTGGGCGCGTTCAGTGTCGTGGTGATTCACCCCCCTCCCCCTCCCCCCCCTACGTTCTACGTTCTGTTCCACTTTGGGCTGCGTTTTTTTTTTTTTTTGTCCAGAGTCAACGCTGCTTTCTCCTGCGTTTGACTCTTTTGTGGCTGTAATAATTATATACACAATTCAGAGCCAGCGTTGTCCCTCCCCCTCTCCTCCTCCCCCTCCCCCACCCCCCTTAGTTTTCTGTTTTGTAGTTACGAGTGTCAGTCTCAACTAGCACAACCGTTTCCGAGGATTTACTACTTCTTGCTACGCATAATATTCAGAGAGAGAGAGAGACAGAGAGAGAGAGAGACAGAGAGAGAGAGAGAGAGAGAGAGAGAGAGAGAGAGAGAGAGACAGACAGACAGACAGACAGACAGACAGACAGAGAGAGACAAAGAGAGAGAGAGAGTACTGCTGCTTTCCTCCTCACCCCTCACCCCCCCAACCCCCACCCCTACGCACGTTATCTACTTTCAGTTTCTAAAAATGGTTCGAAATCATCCTTGTGTTCTGTTGCAGTTTACTCCATGTCCCTGTGCCAGTCCCACCCAGACTCCAACTGAAACCAACAACATGTGTGTGTGTGTGTGTGTGTGTGTGTGTGTGTGTGTGTGTGTGTGTTGTGTGTGTGTGTGTGTGTGTGTGTGTGTGTGTGTGTGTGTGTTGTGTGTGTGTGTGTGTGTGTGCCTGCGTGCGTGCGTGCGCGCGCGCGCGCGCGCGTGCGTGTGTTGGTCCTCGTCATCATGTTTCTATAAAATGTGTTTGTCTGCATAGAAGTGATGGCAGTTTTGATGACCTAGCCGCAGACAACCAGGTGTCGCTCTGGAAACCAACAGTGAGGCATCTGACCTCATCACCACAGTGTCCATGCTACCACACACACCATAAAAGAAAGAAAAAAAGAAAAGAAAGAAGGAAG
>JADBJO010003829.1:85000-87500 GCA_016801955.1 Conus betulinus
TCCCTTGCATCCTTGAATGGATCCTCAAGCATTGGCTCAAAGATTGTCCCTACATTCTATACTGTTTGCGTAATGTTTTTAGTTTTCAACAACTTTTTTCCTCTCCAAACTTTCGTTTTGTTTAATTCTACTACCTTTCGCTCGCTGCTTTGGGGGTGCTGTTGCATTCTTTTTCGAACCCTTGGCGGTCGGAACACCACAGAATTATGGACTGTGGTGTGTCTCTATCTGACGCCAAGAGCACAGACACAATCAGCCGTGTCTCCCTGATGAGTCCGATCCAGCGGACGAAAGGCCTCGGAGAGCAGGCGACACGTATAGATCTGTCTTCGGGAGGGATTGCGATAGTTTCCTCATGCAGCTAGAGAAGGGGTTTTCATATTTATTATATACATTTTCCCACTTATTTCATCTTCAATTTTATTTTTTCCCTCTCAATTTCTAATCTTTTGCCAAATCATTACTATAATGATGGAAGAATTGTTAACCTGCACTTGTTTTCCCCCACTACTTATTGTTCAGCTATATATATATGTGTGTGTGTGTGCGTGCGTGCGTGAGGAGGGAGTTAGAAGAGGAGGAGTGAGTGTGGGGTGGGGGGGGGTGGAGGGGTGTGGTAGAGAGTGGTCAGTAGTCTATCTATGTATGCCATTCTGGTGAGAAAAAAATCTGAACATGAGAGGGTCAACTGATCTGAACATGAGGGGGTCAACCGATTTTGCTGGTGAGGATGTGCCAGGGACATAGAGGGAAGAGGTGGGTGGCTGGGAGTGGGAGGTGGGGGAAGGATGGAGAACACTAGCGATGACATCGCTATGTCAAGGTCTTACCATGGCCAGTCAACCAGCCAGTCCACACGGCCAGGTGAGAAAGCAAGAGTTTCCAGTGTTGTCTGTTCCATTCTTCTCTCTCTCTCTTTTCTTCTTCTCTCTCTCTCTCTCTCTCTCTCTCTCTCTCTGAACACTAATGTTCTGTGTCTCTAAGTCAATATTACCATAGGACCGTCTGGGAAAAAAAAAAAATAAAGTAAATATTTCTTCAAGTAGATGATTTGAATTTGGGTGGTGCACATTTGAAAATGAAGTTTAAGTGGGTGAAGTACAAGTGGATGAAGTACAAGTGGAAGAAGTACAAGTGGAAGAAGTACAAGTGGAAGTTGCAGCAGCAGCAGAGGATGAATAGGTGCAAGACGAAGTAGGAGGAGGACAGGAAGAAAGGGCAAGGAAAGGAAACATCCTTCTGCATTCCTCAAAGACCAGAACAGCAAAACAGAGCGGTTTTCCTCGACTGCACATGACCAGACCATTGGCACATGACCAGACATGGCACATGACCAGACATGGCACATGACCAGACATGGCACATGACCAGACCATTTTGCACATGACCAGACGATTTGCACATGACCAGACCATTTGCACATGACCAGACGATTGCACATGATCAGACGATTTGCAAAACACACCCACCCATTCAATCACAACACCGACACCACAAAACTGACTTTATACCTTTCGCTTTAGAGACCGACATGATGTAGAAGAGGATGAAAGGGGAAGATGGTAGTGACAGCGCTCAGGAATGATGACTAGGCACCAGCAGAAACCTTCCTGTTTGCTCTGGCGCCCAAGAAAGACGACACTCTTCTTCTTGACCTCAGGAGATGACAAATCAACTTCGGTTCATTCGGCGGTGGAGTGTTGGTGGTGGTGGGGTGGTGGGGGGGGGGGGGGGGGGGGGGGGGCTGGAGGGAGGAGGGGGAGGGAGGCACGAAGGTGGGTGGTGGAGGATGGGTGGTGGAATGTGGTGTAGTAGGGATGTGTGAGTAGAATCGTCCTGCCAGTCGGAAAAAGAAAGTCGCATGGAAGAGGAGAAGCTGGGAAGCGAGTGTTCCTTCCATCTCTGTGTGAACTTGAAGAGGAAAATAGTTGGCTCAGTTGAATGGTTTGTTGTCCGTGACTGACTGAACGCTTTTTTTTTTCTGTGGGCTCTAAGGTTGTTGACCTACACCACAGAGGTCAAATTCAGCAGATTCTGGTATATGGCATGTTCATAAAAAAAAAAAAAAAAAATCTTCTCTACCTCAGACTCAGTGTCAAGATATCAGAATAATCCTGCCATGGCAAACTCCCCAGATTGACTTAAAAAAAAAAACCACTTTCTGGTGAGCTTTTTCTTTTAAAAAAAATCTCATCTTTGCAGCGAGACCCAGCTATGCACACTCCCTGCCTGTGAGTTAGTAAATCAGTGCAGACAAATGAGTTAAAGAAAGACGTTTACATTAGCTTTCAAGTGACTGCTTTCATTAGTGTGTGTGTGTGTGTGTGTGTGTGTGTGTGTGTGTGTGTGTGTGTGTGTGTGTGTGTGTGTGTGTGTGTGTGTGTGTGTGTGTGTGTGTGTGTGTGTGTGTGTGTGTGTGTGTGTGTGTGTGTGTGTGTGTGTGTGTGTGGTGTGTGTGTGTGTGTGTGTGTGTGTGTGTGTGTGTGTGTGTGTGTGTGAG
>JADBJO010003829.1:92500-97500 GCA_016801955.1 Conus betulinus
AGGCGGGGGAGAGTACAGATGGGGTCGTGTGGCAGGCAGGCGGGGGAGAGTACAGATGGGGTCGTGTGGCAGGCAGGGGGGAGAGTACAGATGGGGTCGTGTGGCAGGCAGGGGAGAGTAAAGATGGGGTCGTGTGGCAGACAGTGGGGGAGAGTACAGATGGGGTCGTGTGGCAGGCAGGGAGAGTACAGATAGGGTCGTGTGGCAGGCAGGCAGGGAGAGTACAGATGGGGTCGTGTGGCAGGCAGTGGGGGAGAGTACAGATGGGGTCGTGTGGCAGGCAGTGGGGGAGAGTACAGATGGGGTCGTGTGGCAGACAGGCGGGGGGAGAGTACAGATAGGATAGGGTCGTGTGGCAGGCAGCGGGGAGAGTACAGATGGGGTCGAGTAGAAATAGTGGGAGATGGCGAAGGGTAGGAAAGAAAAAACGCCCCTCTGAGTACATCAAAGGCAAGAATAACATACGGAGTGCTTTGCCCTGGGTCTATATAACTGGACGATTTGCAACACATACACCCATTCAATCACCAAAGGACGTCACAAGACTGACTTTTCCTTTCCCCAGTACAGACCAAAATGGGGCAGAAGAGGAAGAGAAGGGTTGAGGGTGGTGACAAAGATGGTGGCTCACTGCTCAAGAATGATGACTAGGAACCCGCAGAAACCTTCCTCCTGTTTGTTTCTGGCACAAATAACAAAGACAACACTCTTCTTCTGGACCTGAGGAGATGAACAAGTTGACTTGGGGTTCATTTGCCGTGTTGTGGGACGAAGGTGGAGGTGTGGGAACAAAGGTGGGTGTGAGATGGGTAATGGTAGGTAGTGTCGGGGGATGTTAGTGAACGTAGCCTTGTCATTCCGAAAGAAAGCCGCATGTAAGACGGGATGCGGGGACCGGAATAGCTCAGTTGGTAGAGCGCCGGACTCGTGATCCTGGGGTTGCAGGTTCGAATTTCGGTACAGGGGGATTTTTCCCTCGGAGTTAATATTGGTTCTGACTCCGTTCCCCATACGGTCCTTCGAATGAGACTATAAACCGTGGTTTCCGTGTGTGAACGCACGCACAACGTCTTGTACACACATATATCCCATCACCAACTTTCGGAAGAGAAGGCCAGTTTGGCCGTTGGTATGGATGACACGTTACACATAGCATGCACCTTCCCCAAAGATGGAGTATGGCTGCTTTAATGGTGGGATAAAAAAAAACAGTCATACACACAAAACTCCACTGCCTGTCTATACAGGCAATGTCCGCAGGAGCATCAGCCTGCGTACGCAGAAAGACAGGAAGAAAAAGACGGGATGTTGCGAAACTTGTGATCCATCTGTGCTGAACTTTGAAGTCAACAGTTTGTTCAGTTGATGCTTTGCTGTCAGTGACTGACTGAGTGTCTTTTTTATCTGTGTGGCGCTGAGGTTATTGACCTTAACCACACAGACACAAGGTTAAGCGGATTCAATAACATGGCGTCATGTCATTAAAAATAATTAGTCATGACAAATTTCGTATCCTCAGAACAAAGGTGTGCATGAGGAGATCTATACAATTCCGCCATGTGTTGATCTATGACTGACTTAAACAATTAACCCTTTTTGGTGACTTAAACAATTAACCCTTTTTGGTGACTTAAACATTAACTCTTTTTGGTGACTTAAACAATTAACTCTTTTTGGTGAGCTTTTCTCTTTGTGAATCTTTGCTGCATGCCTCACTCTCAGTAAGCAAATTCTGCAGAGATAAAGGAGTCCAAAACTGTTTGCTGTTGTTTTCAAGCAAATGCTTTGATCTCTCTCTCTCTCTCTCTCTCTCTCTCTCTCTCTCTCTCTCTTTTCATGACAGGACACGTTTTCTTGTCGCTCGAAAAACAACGTCAATTTTTAGTACTTACCGATCGTCCTATGCTTTGATATTTGTTTGAAGTTGTAGGAAGCACCATGCCTTCAGCTGCGTTAGCTTTTAGAGCAGTCTGCGGCTGTTTCTGTCCGCTATTTCAAGCCTTCATGTTAAAGCGAGCAAGGCAGAAGAGCGCACTCTATATCGCCATGTTGACGGTGACACGACGAGCAGACGGTGTCATGCTGGGTTTGCTCCTCACGTACTTGTACTGGGGGGAGCTTACTTCTTCGCTGCGGGGACGTGGAAAGTAATCCCGGACCCAACCCCTCTCAGAACAGGACAACATGAGGCAGTCTCGACTGTCCAGTACACGGTCAACCAGCAGCAGAGTCAGCTTGGACAGAACGGACAACCCTTCAGGTGGCACTTCCAGTGAAGCAGCAAGCCAGCCTACTCTCTCTGACATTGCTGGCATGCTCAACTCCTTGGGCTTGAAGCTAGACACCAAGATTGGAGAGGTCAAAGAGAAAAATCCGCATCCTGCACGAGGACTACGTGGCCATGAAGGACGAGCTGAGGGGGCTGAGGGAGGAGGTCGTCACGCTCCGTGAAGAGAACGTGGATCTGCAGAGGAGGAACGACGATCTCAGCCGGAGGGTTGCTGACCTGGAGACGAAGACGGACGACCTCGAGGGACGGTCCAAACGGAATAACCTCATTTTCTACGGCTTACCGAGGAGGGAGAACGAGACACCGGCCGAGTGTGAAGGTATGATAAAAGATCTTCTCACTGACACACTTGGGCTGTCACATGATGTGGATTTTGACAGGGTTCACCGGATAAGCTCTAAGTCTGACTCCCCTGTGATTTGCCAGATGCGTTTTCTATAAACAGAAGGTAGAAGTACTAAAGGCAAAGGGCAAGCTCAGGGGAAGTCAGGTTTTCATTGGTGAAGACTTTTCTACCCGTGTAAGAGAAGTCAGGAGGAGGTTGATGCCACACTTAAAGAAAGCTCGTAATGATGGAAAAAGAGCTACAATGACATTCAACCACCTCTTGATAGACGGCAAGAAATATTCTGTCGATTCTAGTGACATGCTAGTGGAAATAAAATAGGACAGTGGCCGGCCCATAGACATTGTTTGTGGTGTTCAACAGAGGGAACAGACCTTCATGGTGCACCGGTTTTGCTGTCACCCGGTAACGGGTATGACACAGAGCTGGCACGTGCTGATCGTGGAACGATTTGACCTGGTTTGTTGTGCTAGCGATTCAACCACCAAAGCTGAATATGTGTGTGTAAACAGTGAGCGCGTGTTGGTTGAATCCGTATCTGTGTATGACGCGCGTCATGACGGCGCGTGCAATGCTTCTCCCGGGTTTGCTGACAGTGACAATTCAGATTGTTTCTTTGTAAATAAATATTTTAAATCTTTCTCTTTTTCTCCATTGGAATGTGAATGGTTTACTGTCTAAATTGCATGATAAAGAATTTGTCTCATTTTGTTGTTCTTTTGACTTCATATGTTTTGATGAAACATTCCTGGAAGATTTTCATTCATCTGTGTTTGTAGGTTATAAATCGTTTTGCAAACCTGCCATTAAACTTACAGCTCGTGGAAGGCGTTCTGGTGGTCTGTTATGTCTTGTTAAACACGAGCTTTGCTCGTTCATCAAGTTATTAGATATTAAATCTGATAACTGTATTGCTTTTGTCATTGACAAATCTCTGTTTTGCGCAAAGAAAGATATCCTTTACATATGTGCTTACATACCACCGATTGATTCACCGTACTACTATACACATTCTGACATTGAAAATGGAATATGTATGCTTGAAGAATTTGTGAGTGTGATTGTTTACTTACTCTTGATGATGTTTATGTTTTATTAGTGGTGATTTGAACAGTCGAACTTCAAACTTTTCACATGATTTAGAAGATGATGGTTTACCTATTGATGATCAGTTTGTAAGTACTCCTTTGTGTACAAACAGAAATTCTGAAGATAATGTATTGAATACTTATGGTAAAATGTTAATCAATATGTGCACTGCTTTGAATTTGTGTATCATGAATGGTATGTGTCATGGCGAACTGAATGGTCGCTACACATATATGATCTGATAGAGGTAATAGTGTAATTGATTATTTTTTAATGTCACGAGATATGTTTTTGAGTTTTTTCGAATGATTGTAAATTACAAGTGCTAGAAAGGATCGAGTCAGACCATATGCCTTTGTTGATGAACCTCAGTGTTCCAAATGACTGCATGAATAACACAAAAAGAAATGTTTCTAACCTTTTTATTGAAAAGTATGTTTGGAATGAGACGTATACTAATGTATTTAGTGATATAGTTTGCTCCCCTGAGATTCAACAAAGAGTTGAAATGGCGATCAGGGTAATTGATGTGGATATAAATGAAGCTCTGTATATATTTAACTGCTGCTTGAAAGAAGCAGCTGAGAGCATGAAAAAACAGTGCAATGTAAATGTAAAACATAGTTATGATGATGATTGGTATGATGTGGAGTGTAAGTCTGGTAAGAGAAAGGCCCGTAATTTGTTAAATAGATATCGTCGCACTTTATTGCCACAGATCATGTTTCTTATAGTAATGCCAGACGTGCCTATAAAGAACTTCTGAAAACCAAACGTAAACAGTTTAATCGAGCTATGTTAGAAAAACTGGTATCTTCTGTAAATAACCAGAAGGAATTCTGGAATGCAATGCGGAGAATCCACAATAAAAGTAAACAGCCATCTAACAATATTAGTTTAGAAAACTGGTTTCAGCACTTTCAGAAATTGTTTGAAAAAGAAGTAGATATCTGTAATATTGTGGACGATGAAGGTGGTAGTGATGACAATGATAACAATAATACCAGCGATGATACATTAAATCGTCCCATTTCAAGAGATGAGATTCTGCTGGCTTTAAAGAAATTAAAGAACCGTAAAGCTAGCGGCCCTGATGGAATCATTGGTGAGATGTTGAAAAATGCATGTAAATCTGATTTGTTGTTAGATTTTATCACAAAATTTTTCAATGCTCTGTTTGACAGAGGTGTGTTTCCTGAACTGTGGACTGAATCTATTGTTCTCCCTTTATATAAGAAAGGTGATGTTGATAACCCAAGCAATTACAGAGGCATT
>JADBJO010003829.1:105000-107500 GCA_016801955.1 Conus betulinus
GTGTGTGTGTGTGTGTGTGTGTGTGTGTGTGTGTGTGTGTGTGTCTGTCTATCTGTCTGTGTGTTCGTGTGCATTTGTGTCTGTGTGTTTAAGTCAGTGTCTGATCTGTCCATGCTTGGACTATAAGAAAACCCTTAACGCTGAGTCTGAAGTAAAGTGATTTGTCTGCAAGCATTTTTGAGTAAACCTAAAGGCATGGCACCAGATGATCGAATGCTCTGGTCTGTGGGTCTTTGTTGCTAAGATCAACAAGCAGGGTGCAGCATAGACTACACACTGGATCAGTCACTCAAGCATCCCATCTCATCTCAACAAACTATTTTCTTAACATCTCTACAGAGTTTGAACTCCATCTGCTGCCCAGCTTCTCTCTGTACACGTCACTCTCTCTAAGATCAGCAGAGCTGTTCTCGACCCACATCCCAGCTACCCTCCCAATCCACCCACCCCCCCACACCCACACACACACACCCATCCTCCGCTTTCCTCCGTTCTCCCCCTCCTCCTTGCAGCCCCCTCCTCCCTACAGCCCTGGCCAAAGCAAGTCAAACCCACGTCAATTTCTCTGTCTCCTGAGGTCAAGAAAAAGAGTGTCAATCTTTCTAGAGTGCTAGATCGACCAAGAAGCTTTCTGCTGGTTTCCAGTCATCCGTTCGGAGCAAAGAATCACCACCATCACTACCAGTACCCCCCCCCCCCTCTCTCTCTCTCTCTCTCTCTCTCTCTCTCTCTCTCTTTTCGACCCTTCCTCCTCTTCCATTCCCAGTCTAGTCTCTAAGGGGACAGACCGAATAAAGATCTATGTTTTTTTGTGGTGTCTGTTTTGGGACTGAATAGGCATGTTTTGCAAATCGCTGGGTCTCATCGATTCAGGGGAAAGCACTGTGTTTGCTCTTCCGGTCTTTGAAGAATTGGAGGACGGATTTTCTTCTTTCGAATATTTCTTCTGTTGCTGCTTCTCTATCTGTTCTTCTTCTGTTGTTTTTTTTTTTTTTTTAATTTTTCTTCTTATGTTTCGTCTTCAACTGTGCAACATCCGTTTCGCATGAACTCTGATTTCAAACCGTTCATCAGGAAAAAAAAAAAAAACATTTAATTTAAGACATTTTCCAGATGTTTGATGAAATCAAACTTGACATGGACACATAAAGACAGAACGCTCAGAAAGAATGAACTAAAAAGAAACAAAGAAACAAACTGAAAAAAGTCAAAGGAAAAAAAAAAGAAAGAAAACATGGAATAGGAAAAAAAGGGGAAAAACTCTCTTGCCTACTTACAGACGGTATACTCAGGCTGTTTGATTGGCTTCAGTTAACACAAAGCATAGCAATGCCAGCACAGATGTTATCAGCCACCTCCCCCATCCCCCCCCCCGCTCGCTCCCCCAGCCTTCCCATTCATCCTATCTTCCTTGCATTCTCCTCGCCTGCTACCTAGCAGCCTCACCCCCCCCCCCCCCTTTCTTTTTTTTGATGACTTGTGAGTTGATTTTAACGTGGTGACAGCCCTGACATGGCCCTTTGCGGTCGGCTGGGCTAGAAGCAACATTTTTTTACCTTACCTCCTCTTCTAAGCATGCTCATCTCTCCAGCCCCCTTTCGCATGAATCAGTGTGGACATTTCTATTCCCTTGGGGAAGCCAGATCGAATGAAGACCACAGGAGCTGGGTCTTTTCGTGTTCCCTTCATGACGGGGACTAGACAAAAATAGCCTGTGTGTGCGAGACTTTTCCTTCCATGCAGAGGCCTGTTTTGCGAACACGCTGAGCAGATGAACAGATGAGAGAGGGTGCAGAGTGGCGGCGGATGGGGTATTTTGGTCAGTGAGTGGCAGATGAGGTATTTTGGTCAGTGAGTGGCGGATGGGGTATTTTGGTCAGTGAGTGGCGGATGGGGTATTTTGGTCAAAGAGTGGCGGATGGGGTATTTTGGTCAATGAGTGGCGGATGGGGGTATTTTGGTCAATGAGTGGCGGATGGGGTATTTTGGTCAGTGAGTGGCGGGATGCGGTATTTTTGGTCAGTGAGTGACGAATGCGGTATTTTGGCCAGTGAGCGGCGGATGGGGTATTTTGGTCAGTAAGTGGCGGATGGGGTATTTTGTCAGTGAGTGGCGGATGGGGTATTTCGGTCAGTGAGTGGCGGATGGGGTATTTTTGGTCAGTGAGTGGCGGATGGGGTATTTTGGTCAGTAAGTGGCAGATGGGGTATTTTGGTCAGTAAGTGGCGGATGCGGTATTTTGGTCAGTGAGTGGCGAATGGGGTATTTTGGTCAGTCTTCTAAATCTTATAAAAATCGGTTAGATAAATTTATCTGTTTCAGACTTTCTTTTTCCTTCGTCTCAAAAAACTGACAATCTGATTTTTTTTTTTCTTAGATTAATTTTGTCATGAAGTGGGAAAAAAAACCGGTTACACCATTTCTACAAAGCCTTGATGTCTTGGGTTGTTTTGTGTCTAAAATAAAACTTTGAAAAATGCACAAAGAAATCAGGGGTTCC
>JADBJO010003829.1:120000-140000 GCA_016801955.1 Conus betulinus
CACTACTGCATGCTTTTGCTTGCAGTGATGATCTGTGTGAGCCAACCCATCCCTTTTTCCAGCTCGGATCTGCCCCAACGGTTGTTGATTTACAGACAAGACAATTAAAACAGAGGATGGGTCGAAATCAAAGTTCGCAAAATCTGTTCAGTTCACAAAATCATTTCAATAGTGGGTGTGGCCACCGCCATTGGCGAGACATTCCACGCAGCGACTCCTCATCGAGTTGACCAGTGTTCTGATGACCCTCTGAGGGATTCTCTGCCATTCCAGTTGCAGCATTTGGAAGAGATCCTGGCGGTCTCTGGGAGGTGGATGGTTCTCCTTCACACGTCTCCCCAACTCATCCCACATATGCTCGATGGGATTGAGGTCGGGACTATACGCGGGGGAAGATCATCCTGTTGATGCCGGCCTGCACAAGAAGTTTTTCGGCCACCCGGGCCCTATGTGGCCGAGCATTGTCGTCTTGGAAGACTGCCATGGGTCCTATCCGTTGCATGGTCGGAACAACGAAAGGCGCCAGGATTTCATCCCGATAGCGGATGCCTGTGAGGTTTCCATCAATATGGTAGAGTGGGTGTCTTTGTGGTGGAGGCTGAAGGCACCCCATACCATAACAGATCCTCCCCCCAAAGGCCCTGGTCTGGCGAACAGCTGCGAATCAATGCATCACGTAACGTTCACCAACACGCCTCCAAACTCTAGTCGCGGCCGTCATTGTGTTCAAGACTAAACCGCGACTCATCTGAAAAGAGGACCTGGGACCACTGTTGTTGGTTCCATCTCACATGACGATGGCAGAAGAAAGCTCGGCGAGCCAGCCTATGGGCTGCTAGCAGTCGTGGTCTCGAACAGCTGGGCGACGTGAGCGTGATCTGAGGCCGAAGTGGTGAAGACGGTTTCGTATGGCTTGACGGGCTGAGGATGATGGTGTTATTTGCCATACGAAGCTGCCTTTGGATGCTGGTGGAAGTGGTATCCCGCTGCAATAGGGCCTGCCTCTCGATGAAACGATCTCTTCTCTGGGAGTAGTCTGCCTAGGCCGACCTGACCGTGGCCTCTCTTCAACGCTGTTGGTCGCCCTAAAACGCTGATTCAGTCTAACAATAACTGAATGATGCACACCAAGTCGTCGCGCCACTTCAGCCTTTGCAATGCCATCTTGTATCCACGCAATCGCCCTGGTTTTGTCAAAAGGTGCTAAGTTAAGTTTTCTTCGTGGTGGCATGGGTGAGAAAAGGGCTGACAGTAACCAACCCCCGCTTCTTAAAACAGCCAAAAGAAGGGGCATAAAACTCACTTGAGAGACTTGCTCTTGCAAAAAAAAAATAAAAAAATTTTCATTTTACACATCTTGTGTCGCCAGCAAGCTTGATGCAATGCAAACAGGCACAGTAAACGCAACTTTGCACTTTTTTTATCCCGCGCGGTAACGAGGTCACCAAGACCCCCGTGCGCACTACCAGTTGACACAGGCTGGATTACACACACTGCTGTGTGAGATTCCATCATTGGTTGCCGCATAACAAAAAAAAAACAATGTTTTTTTTGAAGGGATGAATCAACCCCCTGTGTGCAAAGGCCTGTGCTTAACTTTATGTGACTAGTATATTTGTCATCCGCTTCACGAACTGGTCAGTTTTGGTCTCCTAAACATCGCTACGATATCTGTATTTTTTACAAAACATTTTTCAGATGATAGAAAGCATTTGGATATCGCAACAAATCATTTAAGTACCCCCCCCCCCCCTCTCCTGCCGCCACTTGCGTTTAAAATCAACATAAATAAATGGTGAAAAACGTTTTCAAAAAATCTTTTCACATGAAATAGACGATCTCTTCATAAAAAAAAAAAAAAGTAAAGTGAAAAATGAGAACGCAAGTATGTATATAGACATGCCAAGGTCTATTTATCCTAAAGTTAGTCAAGCAAAGCAACTATGCGATTCTTTTGGGGGTGGGGAGGGGTGGAGGTGGGGGGATAGGATGTTAAAAGGGAAGTTGACCCTTTCCTCTTCTACTCCTTCTACTCTGTTCTTCTCTCTCCTTCTCTCTCTCTTCTCTCTCTCTCTCTCTCTCTCTCTCTCTCTTACTTCCTTTATCTCCTTCTTTCTTTCTTTTTTTTCCCATGTATTCTGTGATTTCTTCATTCAACAATTCTTATTTAGGGGAAGCTGGCAGCTTCCTGCGTCGTTTTTCAAGTTTGATTGAAACCAAAACTAATCCAAGACATCAAAAGCTAGCTTGAAAAGATGTAACTGTTTGTTCTACTTTATGATTGAGTTAACCGAAAGCATTGCAAGTACTTGAATAAGAAGAAGGAGGAGGAGAAGAAGCAGAAGAAGAAAGAAGAGAGAAGAAGAGAAGAAGAAGAAGGAGGAGGAGGAGGAGGAGGAGGAGGAGAAGGAGGAGGAGGAAGGAGAAGAAGAAGAAGAAGAAGAGAAGAAGAAGAAGAAGAAGAAGAAGAAGAAGAACAAGAAGAACAAAGAGAAGTAATGGAGAAAATATGGTGGTGGAGGAGGAGGAGAAACAAAAAGAGAAAAATCACTTAACCGATTTGTGAAAGACTTGAAAATCCACCAAAATTATTTTGCCCCCCACCCCCACCCCACCCCACCCCCCCCAGTCTGTCCTTCCAGCATATTTGCAAAACAGGCTTCAGCTTCGAAGGGAGAGTCTCAGAAACATAGACGATTATTTTCCTTTAGGGAGAAGAAAAAAAAAAAAAAAAACAACCGGCTCTTCTGCTCTTCTTTAAAACATGGCTTCTGAAGCAAAATGGAAATGTCCCAATTGATTCACGAAAAGCGAACAGAGCAGAGATGATCATGGTGAGAAGAGGAAGAGTAGTGGGTGGGTGGGGAAGGGAAGAGAGCAGAGTGGGCGGCTGGGGGTGGGAGGTTATGGGGAGGATGGAGAGTACTAATATTGGTATCTCTTTTTCTTGTTGTTTGTTTGTTTTTTTTATTTTTTTACCAAAGCTAATCAAACAGTCTGCCAAGACCGCCTGGCTAGAAAAAAAAAAGTGTGTGTGTGTGTTTTTTCTTCTCTTTTTTCTGTTCCATTCTGCCTTTCCTTCTTTCTACAATTCTTTCTTTTGTTCTCCCTCTTTTTCAGTTCGATTCTGTCTCTTCTTTCTTTCGTTCTTTCTATTTTCTTTTTTTCGCTCTTTCTCTATTTCGTTGACGCTTTCTTTTATAAGTATATGTCGTTCTTTGCATTCTTTCTGAGAACTCCTGTGTGAATGTGTCCATGTCAAATGTGATATCAACTACTCAAAATATCGAGGGGGGGGGGGGGAGGGGGGGGGGGGGGGGTCAGGGGTCAGGGGGCAGGGGCGAGGGGGAGGGAGGGTGGAGTATAAAAATACATGTTTCTTGAGGTCACTTACTTGAATGTGAGTTGGCGTGAAATCAGTGATGCCGATTTAAAGATAAAGTAGAAACAGAAGAAGAAAAAACTAACAACAAGTTCGAGAAGAACTAGAAATAGGGGGAAGAAGGAAAACCTTCTTCCAATCTATCAACTCAAGAACAGCGAACACGGTGGTTTTCCCCTAAATCAATATGACCAAACGATGTACAAAATGTGTCCATTCAGTCACAAGAGAAGATGTCACAAAACCCTTCCCTCTTTCCCCTGGTAGCCGTCCTTCACACGCGCACACAAGCGCACACACGTATACATGGGAGCACGCAAGCACGCATGCAAGCAAGGGCACACCTAACATGCACGCAAACACAGCCACACACACACACACAACACACACACACACACCACACCACAACACAGAGAGACATACAAACCCACATAACAAATACAAGAGAGAGAGACACACACACATACAAGAGAGAGAGAGAAGAGAGAGATTGTGAGCGAGATAGAGAGAGAGTGAGAGGAGAGTGAGAGAAGAGAGAAGAATAAAAACAGATGGGAAAAGCAAGAATAGAAAACGAATTGCGAGAAGAAAGAACAAGGTAAGAAAAAGAAAACGCATCACAGTAATTACCAAACAGCAGTGACAGCACCGTTTTCCCTGCCACTACGGTGCCAGCCAGGCAACACGTTGCCAAACAAACCACGTTTGTTGTTTGTTCTCTTATTAGCGGAACCAAGAGAGAGGAGAGAGAGAGAGAGAAGAGAGAGAGGAGAGAGAGACAAGAGAGACACACACAAAGACACAGAGAGACACAGAGAGAGATAAGACAGGTACATGGGGGGTGTGGGACAGATAGAAAGGGTGGGACAGACAGAGAAAGAGTGGAGGATGGGTGGGGGGGTGGTGGGGGGGGGGGGGGGGGGGGGGGGTTTGAAGATGAACATGTTCTTTCTGCTTATACACCAAATCAAATTGGGACACGGATATTTTCCGCAGTGAGTGAGTGAGTGAGTGAGGGGAGAGAGAGGGGAGAGAGAGAGAGAGAGAGAGAGAGAGAGAGAGTGAGAGAGTGATGGGGAGGGAGGAGGGAGAGAGGGAGAGGGAGAGAGAGAGGAGAGAAGAGGAAAGGAGAGACAGACAGATAGACCTAAACATACATACAAGACAAGAGAGAGAGAGAGAGAGAGAGAGAGAGAGAGGCCGAGACAGAGACAGACAGACAGACAGACAGATAGACAGACAGACAGACAGGCAGGAAAGCAGGCAGAGAGAGAGAGAGAGAGAGAAGAGAGAGAGAGAGAGAGAGAGAATGATGATGATGATGATGATGATGATTGTTGATGATTGATTGCTGATGATGATGATGATGATGATAATCTTTATTTTCAAGGCTAACAGATAAAGCAAACATTTTTTTGTTTTCATCCGGACCTTGCCCCGCTAAGGGACTAAGTATGACTAGCGACTAAGAGTTACAAAACTTTAACAAGTATACATATCTTCACAACATGAAAAAAAAACAATTCATCCATTAACATTTAAGGCATAGATGACTTTAAAGGGAAAAAAGCGATTGAAACAACAAAAACAAGAGAGAGAGAGAGAGAGAGAGAGAGAGAGAGACAGACAGACAGACAGACAGACAGACAGACGGACAGACAGACAGACAGACAAGAGGCAGACAAGCAGAGAGAGAGAGGGGGGGATGAGAGAGAGAGAGAGAGAGAGAGAGGAGAGAGAGAGAGAGAGAGAGAGAGAGCATAGCCACAATGTAAAGAGCAGTAACTTCCCCCCCCCCCCCCCCCCCCCCCCTCTATTTTGTTGCTTTTGTTTTTACGGGCTTTATTTGGTATATTTAGCAGAGGAGCCAGAGAACGAGAGACAAGACTGATCACCAAATAAATGAAACACCGATCGACAATCATCACAGTGAAATAATTACGTTTGAAAAAAAAAAAAAACTAGACAGAAGTAAAGCATGATTCTAAACAAACGCCAAGCTATAACAACGCATCAGGTCATATTTCGGGTCTCAGAGTCAACAAATCGAAACAGGGAAGTAAAGACAGGAATCAGCTCAAGACAACACGGAATCACTCAATAAGATAACCTAACAAAATGGTCACTGGACCTTGAGGTAAAAGGAACGGCTATCATCAGCACTGGGTAAATAAAAGAAAGAGAGAAAAATGAATAGATTTATGGATAAAAGAAAGAAAGAAAGAAGGAAGGAAAGAAAGAAGGAAAGAAATAAATAAAAGAAAACAAAAGAGAAAGAGAGAAAGAAGTCATTGCTTCTATGGTATTACTTGTTAACAAATAAAGAAAAATCATTGCAGGTTTGGCATTACTTGTTTATAAAGAAAAGAAGAAATCATTGCAATTATGGCATTACGTGTTAAAAATACATAAAGAAATCATTGCAGGTATGGCGTTACTTGTTAATAAAGAAAAGAAGAAATCATTGCAGCTATGGCATTACTTGTCAATAAATACATAAAGAAATCATTGCAGCTTTGGCATTACTTGATAATGAACAAAGAAAGAAACCATTGCAGCTACGGCATTACTTGTTAATGAATAAAAAAAGAAATCATTGCAGTTATGGCATTACTTGTTTAATAAATAAATACAGAAATCATTGCAGCTATGGCATTACACGAAAAATTCGAGAAGGAGAAGAATTGGAACTTCTGTTCAACCAACACGGGCAAAAATAAACCGAGACAGGAAGGACGGCTACCTCGACATTGCGTGAAGGGACAGAAGGTGACGGGGAAAGAGAAAACCATCCCCTGATTGATCAAAGGCAGGAAATGCTAACAGGGTGCTTTCCCTTCCATCCATCTAACTAGACGATCTGCGAAGCAGTCCTTTTCAGTCAGGACAAAGACGTCATGAAAAAAGACCCTCTTTTCCCTTTTAATTTCTTCTTTTTTTTTCCCTCCCCTATTGGGGGCAAAAAAAAAAAAACAGGGGTAGGTAGATACTGTGGTGGAATGTCGTTCAAGATTGTGGGGAAGGTGGTGGTGGTGGTTGTTATCCATTGACCAGAATTACGACTGGGAACGAGTTGCAAAGTGAAGCGACACAAATTTGAAATCCGCTAAAACAAAACAAAACAAAACAAAAACAAACAAACAAACAAACAACAAAAAACCCAACTTAGACAAACGAATCCCAAGACAAAACACGACGCGTTTCGACCTCTTGGGTCTTCTTCAGACAAGATACACAACGCTCAGGATAACGCCCATCTTGCGCCGAATCGGATGAAGCTAAGTGATTGCTCGTTCATTTTCCTTTTCCTGAGTGTTGTGTGCCTTGCCTGAGGGAGACCTAACAGGTCAAAACGCGTCGTGTTTTTGCCGTGTGATTCGTTTGTCTAGGGGTTTTTTTTTTTTTTTTTTTTTTTTTTTTTTGCACAGCTTTATCAAAAATTTTCAAATCTGATTGGGAACGAGTTACAGGTCCTGTCTGCTAGTACTGATATGCCAGAAGGAAGGACGTTTAAAAATCTTGTTTCTTCTGGATGGATTTGAAATCAAGTGGAAACTTTGTCATTCGTTTAATTTTTTCCTTACTCTCATTTTTTTTTTTTTTTTTTTCCTTTGACTGCCTTGGGGAAGTTGACTGCCCAGGAGAGGTTGGCAAGGTTCTGTTTAACAGGGACAGAAGCAGAAATGACTATAAATGCAAAGACAGTCAGGGATAGTTATGTGGAACTCCTGTGCATTATCATCAGGAATGAATTAGATTAGTCCGACAATGTTCCTCAGGTTGTGCTGAACGTCTGCGACGTGTTTCAAAAAGGAACAAAAATGCGCCAGAGTTATAGGTCCTGACGACAGGTACCTCTCGTGCGTGCGCAATAGCGGACGACAGTATGCAAATAAAGAATGTACTGAATTTATTTAAAACAAAAAAAAAACAAAAAAAAAAAAAAACTGCCCTTTTCACAGAAATAATGAAGAAAAACGACCCAGGCAATCAAACAAGCAAAAGTATCAATGTGTTTGCGAAAGCAAAATGATACAGTTCAAATGCAGCATGAGTCTTGCTCACAATGGCAGCATATGCTTTGACATAGGACGTTTTGGTCAATTTTGGTCTTTGAACATCACAGTAGAAAACGTCTTTTTCTCAGCATGTTTCTTAATGCTGAAAAATGTCTGGATATCGCAATAAATTACACGAAAGAGCTTTATTGTTTTTTTTCTTCTCCTTTCTTCTTTCCATGCATTTCTTTTTAGTCATTCTGTCCACAACTCTACTTTTCATTTGAGCTCTTCATTTCTTGTGCCTCTTTTCAGCTTCTCTCGAAATCAACATGATCAATTCAACGCAACAAAGAACCTAGTATAAATGCTAAAAACGGTGTCTTCATGACAAAGCTAATCTAAATTATTTTAAGACGTCAAGAAGAAAAAGAAGAACAACAACAACAACACACAAAAAAAGGAGGAGAGAGAGAGAGAGAGAGAGAGAGAGAGAGAGAGAGAGAGAGAGAGAGAGAGAGAGAGAGAGAGAGAGAGAGAGAAGAACGCATCTAACCAATTAATGAGACTGGAAGACTCACCAAAATTTCTCCCTCCCCTCAGTTTATCTGCACAGTTTATATTTTCCGAAACAGGCTTTTGCATCGAAGGAAACGTGTCATTGATATTGACTGTTTTTATTTCTTTTTTTTCCCCTGAGGGAATCGGTAAAGACCCAGCTCATTTGGTCTTCTTTCTAAGTGGCTTCCCAAAGAAATGGAAATGTCCTCATCGATTAGCGTCAATGGGGCAGGAGAGATGAGGATGGTTAGAAGAAGGGGTAATGGTGGATATGGGTGGAGGGTGGTGTTGGTAGTGGAAGAGGCATGGAAGGCAGACGAGAAGGCGAAGTCTGCGAGTAGGACCTGGATGGGAAGGAGAGAGAGAGAGCACTGGTCTTGGCATCGCTATGTCAAGTTGTTTCTGAGGCCAATCAGCGAGTCAACTCATGCCGCCTAGTAAGAAAGTAATTTTCACTCTTTTGTTTTCCATTTTATCATGTTCTGTCTGTCTCTTTTTTTTTTTTTTTTTAACGTATCTTCCTTTCCTTTCCTTTCTTTTTTTATTTCAAAATTCCTGTCTTCGGCTGTCGATGTTTAGTCTGATTTAGTCCCATTGAACATCCGACCAAAAAAAAAAAAAATTAAAGTAAACATTTCTTCAGGTGTAGGGCAGCTGAAAAAGAACGAGTAGTGAAAGAAGAACCCCCCCCCCCACCCCCACCCCCACCCCCTGCGCGCCTCTTTACCAACTTCGAAAACAGCAAACACAGTGCTTTCCCCTGAATCAATATGGGGACCAGATGATTTGCAAAAACACGCCCATTTGGTCACCAACAAAAAAAAAGTTACAACAGACACACTTTTTTCTTCTTTCCCAACAGAGACTAAAATGGAATGGTAGTAGAAGTGGAAAGGGGAAGGGGTGGCGCTGATGATACTGGCATTCCTTGCACTGAAAGATGACTGGAACTGCCTCACAAACCATCAAGTCATCCGGGCACACGAGAAAGACGACACTCTTCTTCTTGTTCTCAGAAGAAGAGAGACATCGACATAGGCGCACTTGGCTCAGGAGTAGGGAGAAGGGAAGGGGGGGGGGGGGGTTGTAGGATGGAGAGGGAGGGCAGAACAGGGTAGAGAGGAGGGGGGGGGGGGGGGTAGGCAGTGTTGATGGGGGTGTTAGTGAGAATACGCCAACCCAGTCTGAAAGAAAGTGACATGTAAAGAGGGAAATGGGTAGTTAGAGCTCCAGCTGTGTAAAGAAAACAGTTTGTTCGGCTGAGGCTTCATTGCCTTGTGACTAATTGAGTCCCTCGTCTGTGCGGCAGTGTGCTTACTGGTTTTTAAAGACATAACCCCCCTCCTCCCTTCCCCCCTCCCCTCCCCCCCCCCCCCAAAAAAAAATTCAGATTCAATTGTATGGCGTCATCCACTTTTGATTCAAAAAAAAAAAAATTCAAGACAGATTAGTTTACCTCGGGAAAATGAGGAGATCCTCATCATCCAGTACTAACCAGACAAACATGTGACCAGAAACGAAAAAGAGAAAGAAATTCCCTAAACCTTTTTATGACCAGAGAGAGAGAGAGAGAGAGAGAGAGAGAGAGAGAGAGAGAGAGAGAGAGAGAGAGAGAGAGAGCGATGAGCATTTCGTTTACACATTTGTTTTTCTTTTCCTTGTTTTCATTTCCCCGTCTGCGTTTATGTTTCTTCTCTCTCTGTCTCTGTCTCTCTGTCTGTCTGTCTGTCTCTCTCTCTCTCTCTCTCTGTCACACACACACACACTCACACACACTCTCACGACCACACACACACACACACACACACACACACACACACACACACACACACACACACACACACACACACACACACACACACACAGCTCATCATCAGTGACAGGCCCGTGCTCTGCCATGACTGTGAAAACCAGGCGAAAAAAAACAGTAATTCAGCTTAACAAACGCATGAGAGAGAAAGAGAGAGAGAGAGAGGGGGAGAGAGAGAGAGAGAGAGAGAGAGAGAGACAGACAGACAGACAGACAGACAGGCAGAGAGAGACAGAACTACAGAGAGAGACAGAGAGGAGAGACAGAGAGAGACAAAGACAGAGAGACAGAGACAGAGCAACAAAAAGAGGGAGGGGTTTGTGAGAGAATTAGACAGACAGAGAGAGAGAGAGAGAGAGACAGACAGACACAGACAGACAGACAGACAGACTGGCACATAGACAGAGAGAAAGACCGACCGACCCGACAGACAGACAGAGCAGAGACACAGACAGACAGACAAACAGAGAAAGACGGTGAAACAGAGAGAGAGAGAGAGAGAGAGAGAGAGAGAGAGAGGGGATAGAGAGCAAAGCAAAGCATTAATGGAAAGAGCTGCAGCCTTCTTTTTTGTTGTTTTATCTGTCTCCTCTATCGTTTTCCCCCTTTTTTTTCCCTGTGTGTATATGCGTGTTTTTTTTTTTCCTTTTGTGTGTGTTTTTTGGTTTCTTGTTGGTGTTATTGTCGTTCTTGTTGTTGTTTATGGGCTTCATCTATTAGCTTTCTACATAGCCAGTGAAAGACAGACTAGACTTAGCATCAAATAAAAGACATACAGACCCTTCGATTAGTCGTCATGATGAATAAGATCTAGCTGCCCCACAGGTAATTAGTAAACGTTTCTTCACGTGTGGGGCTGAAAAAGAACGAGTAGTGAAAGAAGACCCCCATCCCCACCCCACCCCCCGCGCGCCTAGTTTACCAACTCGAAAACATCAAACACAGTGCTTTCCCCTGAATCAATATGGGGACCAGACGATTTGCAAAACACGCCCATTTGGTCACACACACAAAAAAAGATGTCACAACAACAGACATTTTTACTTCTTTCCCAACAGAGACTAGAATGGAATGGTATTGGAAGTGGAAGGGGATGGGTGGTGCTGATGATACTGGAAATTCCTTGCACTGAAAGGATTACTGGAAACCACCTCACAAACCATCCAGTCATCCGGGCACACGAGAAAGACGACACTCTTCTTCTTGTTCTCAGAAGAAGAGAGACATCGACATAGGCGCACTTGGCTCAGGAGTAGGGAGAAGGGAAGGGGGGGGGGGGGTTGTAGGAGGGAGAGGGAGGGCAGAAACAGGGTAGAGGGAGGATGGGGGGGGGGGGGTAGGCAGTGTTGATGGGGGTGTTAGTGAGAATACGCCAACCCAGTCTGAAAGCAAGTGACCTGTAAAGAGGGAAATGGGTAGTTAGAGCTCCAGCTGTGTAAAGAAAACAGTTTGTTCGGCTGGAGGCTTCATTGCCTGTGACTAATTGAGTCCCCTCTGTCTGTGCGGCAGTGTGCTTACTGCTTTTAAAGACATAACCCTCCTCCCGTCCTCCTTTCCCCCCCCCCCCCCCCCCTAAAAAAAATTCAGATTCAATTGTATGGCGTCATCCACTTTTGATTAAAAAAAAAATTCAAGACAGATTAGTTTACCTCGGGAAAATGAGGAGATCCTCATCATCCAGTACTAACCAGACAAACATGTGACCAACAACGAAAAAGAGAAAGAAATTCCCTAAACCTTTTATGACCAGAGAGAGAGAGAGAGAGAGAGAGAGAGAGAGAGAGAGAGAGGCATTTCGAGAGAGCGAGACAGACAGACAGACAGACAGACAGACAACAGACAGGCAGAGAGAACAGAACTACAGAGAGAGACAGAGAGGAGAGACAGACAGAGAGAGACAAAGACAGAGAGACAGAGACAGAGCGACAAAAAAGAGAGAGGAGAGTGTGTGAGAGAATTAGACAGAGAGAGAGAGAGAGAGAGAGAGAGAGAGAGAGAGAGAGAGAGAGAGAGAGAGAGGCAAGCAAGCATTAATGGGGACAGACAGACAGACAGACAGACAGACAGACTGGCATATAGACAGAGGCAAAGACAGACACCGACCGACGAGAGACAGACAGACAGAGAGCAGATAAACACAGACAGACAGACAAACAGAGAAAGAGACGGTGCAAAACAGAGAGAGAGAGAGAGAGAGAGAGAGAGAGAGAGAGAGAGAGAGAGAGAGAGAGAGAGAGGCAAGCAAAGCATTAATGGAAAGAGCTGTAGCCTTCTTTGTTTGTTTTATCTGTCTCCTCTATCTTTTTCCTCCCCCTTTTGTCCCTTGTATATGTGCGTGTGTTTTTTCCCCCTTTTTTGTGTTTTGCTTCTTGTTGGTGTTATTGTCGTTCTTGTTGTGTTTATGGGCTTCATCTATTAGCTTTCTACGTAGCAAGAGAAAGACAGACTAGACTTAACATCAAATAAAAGACATACAGGACCTTCGATGAATCGTCACGGAGGAATAAGATAAAAAAAAAACAAAACAAAACAAACAAACAAAAAAGTGAAGAGAAAAATAGAATAATGCGCAGCAAAAGCAAACCTACGACTTAACGATGTAAAGCTGCAATGATATATATATATATATATATATATATAATATATATATATATTATATATATATATATATATATATATATCGTGTGTGTGTGTACTTGTGTGTGTGTGTGTGTGTGTGTGGTGTGTGTGTATACATATATATCTATACATCAAGGAGGCGTCACTGCGTGCGGACTAGTCCATACACGCTACAACACCACATGCGCTAAGTTTTGAGACTACACTACGCATGATTTGAAGCTGATGGATAAATGAATTAACAACAAAGATGAGACAATTGAAGAAGAGGGTCTCGTGGCTACGACTCAGCGGATGTCTGACCTACGCATTAACCCAACGCGCTGGTCAGACCTTGAGTGCCTACCTATGGCATCCACAGAAGAAGAAGAAGAAGAAGAAGAAGAAGAAGAAGAAAGAAGAAGAAGAAAAGAAGAAGAAACGCCAGTACCACCAAACCAAAACAAGGTAACAAAATGCGAAAATAAGTGAAGCAGTTCATAAACAAACACAATCAATAACACACACATATACGAACAGCCGTTGGCAACTGAAACCCGCAAGGACCATGGCAAGAACTGCAGTAATGAACACAGTGAAAATAGATAAACAGGGAAATGAATATGAAATGAATAAATAGATAAACACACACACAAATAAGTAATCAATTTAGAAAGAAACGAATGAATGAATAAGCAAATAGATAAAGAAGTAAATAAATAAATAAACAACTGGCAAAGTCAAATAAACATAACTCATTATTTGTTCTCTGATAAACAAGGAAAAGAAATAAGGCTTTTTGCTAGGAACAGCAGAAGAAAGAAAAAAAAAAAAAAAACGAAAGAAAACAGAAACAGAAACAGAGGAACAACTCGCAGCACACTAGTCTCTAAAACAGAAAAGGAATGGGGTGGTGGGCAAGAAAAAAAAAAAAAACCCGCACAAACAAAACAAAATGAACTAGAGGTAGGACTTGCACATCAGTCTGGGGTGAGACAGGAGGGGAGTGCGGGGGAGAGGGGAAAGCACTCCATTGGTTTATCACAGACAGGGGACGCAAGCAGGGTGCTACCTCCTCCATCGACCTCACCAGACGATCGGCGAAGCAATCCTTTTCAGTCAGGACGAAGACGTCACAAATGTAGGCTTTTTTCTTGTTCTTTTCTTTTTTTTTTTTTCTTTTCTTTTCTTTTTTCTTTTCTTTTCTTTTCTTTTTCTTTCCTTTCTTTTCTTTTCTTTACTCTTTAAGAGTCCCGAATGGGAATAGGGGTTAGGTGCAATGCCAGACACAGATTGAAGGAAGGTGGTGGAGATGGTGGTGGAGATGGTGGTGGTGGTGGTGGTGGTGGTGGTGGTGGGATCCATTTCATCTCTGGGAACATCAGAGACTAATCAGACAGTCCACCGGTTAGCACTGGCATGCAGAATAGGACGCCTTTGTTGTCCTCTCTCTCTCTCTCTCTCTCTCTCTCTCTCTCTCTCTCTCTGAATGGAGTTGTGGAGGAAGGCGGAGAATTTCTTTATTCATTTAGTTCTCTTTTCCTTCTTTGACTTTCTACCGCTTTGGAAGACATTCAGAAGAAGAAGACCTGGCTTTACACATCGACGGGAACAGAAATGGACTTAGCTGGGATAGTGGTCTTGGAGACAATGATCCTTCTATACGCCATCCTCCACGCGCCATCCTCTATGCGCCATCCTTTATGCGCCGTCCTCAAAAGTGAACTAGAATAGTCTTACTGACAATGAGCCTTCTACGCAATTTCCTCAAAACTGAACTAGAATAAACAAAAGCAATTTGTGTGTGTGTGTGTGTGTGTGTGTGTGTGTGTGTGTGTGTGTGTGTGTGTGTGTGTGTGTGTGTGTGTGTGTGTGTGCGCGCGCGCGCGCGCGCGCTGGTGTGTACGTGCATGCGAGCGCACGTGTGCGCGCGCGCGCGCGCGTGTGTGTGTGTGTGTGTTGTGTGTGTGTGTGTGTGTGTGTGTGGTTATACTGTAACCAATGTACTTCAAAAAACATAGCAATACACTCCATAAATCACAATGAAAATGAACCCATAGAATAATGTGACCATGTTCCAGTCTGTGACTGTGCATGCCATACAAGAACTGTCATCTGAAAAAAAAATATATATACATTTTCTGCAAATCATCAATGTTCTGCATAGGTCATCTGGATTGTATATAGGTAATCTATATATATATATATATATATATATATATATATATATATATATGAACTCCTCTGAACTAAAACAGTCTGGGAGATAATGATCCTTCTACGCAATTTCCTCAAAAGTGAACTAGATCGGGCCTGAAGCTTTCCTTAGTGTGTGTGTTGAAATATGTCATAACTCGTCACCAAAGAGAAGACAACAAGAAAAGGGATGCACTACAGTTATAGTTCATGAGGTAGAGCACCTCAGGCGCACAACGATTGACGCTAAAAAAAAAGCAGGTGAAAAATAATCAGTAATAGAGAAAAAAAAAAACCCAGTCCTTCAATTTGTTACAAGAACTAAAAGATATTGATGTGAATTATATGTGAACTGTAAGAATCCACAAAGTTAAGATGCAACTTGAGTCGTCCTCACTGTGACCATTTAGGTAAAACAACCTACCTTCAAGAGAAGAGTTTTTTTTTTTTTGTTTGTTTTTTTTTTTTTTTTTAAACAAAACCATCAAGAGATACGTCATTCGATTTTCCTGAAGGTTTGAGACAGTCGGTTTTGGTCAGTTGTTGTCTCCCTTTTTACTAAGTATACTTTTTTTAATGTTCGGAAGTATCTGGAGACATTATCAGTTGCTGTCTCCCTTTTTCTAAGTATACTTTTTTTGATGCTCAGAAGTGTCTGGAGACATTATATATATATATATGTATATATATATATATATATATATATATATATATATATATATATATATATATATATATATATATGATGCTGAACAATTAAGTAGTGGGGGAAAACAAGTGCAGGTTAACAATTCTTCCATATATATATATATATATATGATACCACCATATGAGCTCCTCTCGCCACCACCACCCCCTCACAAAGTCCCCGTTCTCCCTACCCCCCTCCCCAATAAATAAACAAATAAAAAAAAGTAAACATACGAAGAAAAAAATCAATCAACAAATGTGGAGAGAGAGAGAGAGAGAGAGAGAGAGAGAGAGAGAGAGAGAGAGAGAGAGAGAGAGAGAGAGCGCACGTGCTGACATCTCTGCGTCACGTGTTTCCTTTCTTTCCTCAAGCTTCAGAAGGGATCAGACTTCTTTCTTATCAGTAAAACATTTGATATCTGACATTGCACAAAGGGAGATCAACCCAGCTTATGGAACAAATAACCTGATGGTTGTTTTAAAGTTTCAATTTTTTTTTACTGGAAAAACGATGCAGTTTTGGGAAGATCAGTTGTTAATGATTAAGGGAACTCAAAGTATGTTGCTGAACTTATTGAAGAGATCAAAGAGACAGTAAAGAAATACGCAGCTTACGATGAGAAACATCGCACTTGATCGAGCTAATTTGGATCAGTTAGAATTTACGAAATCGCATCAACTGTTTCTAGTTTTATTTATAATGTTTTAAAAAAAAGAGCACGTACAAAATCAGCATATTCTACTTTTTAAAAAGGGGGAAAAGAAGAAAGAAAAACACTTATGAAAGAAAGAAATAGAGTGCTGAGGAAAAAGATCAAGAATCGTGTAAAAGAATTGAACTTCAAGAGCTAAGAAGGTAATTGATCTTATACTTTTTTTTTCTGCTCCTTCCTACTTTCTTTCATTTCTTCTTCGGTTCATTCTTTGTACAGATTTCTTTTAAATTCTGGAAGTCTCAATCAATTGTGCCTTTTTTTTAAACACACTTTTTTACGTAGTTCATAACCAATCTAAAACAGTATACGCCAGCTAAAACAGTACACGCCAGCATACAATTAATTATGTAACATTCTACTCCAGTTCATGTGTACATTAACCCATAACGTTGTAGAAGAAGAAGAAGAAGAAGAAAGAAGAAGAAGAAGAAGAAGAAGAAGAAGAAGAGAAGAACAACAACAACAACAACAACAACAACAACAGCAAGAACAAGATGAAGAAGAAGAACAACAACAACAACAGCAACGGCAACAACAACAGCAAAGATGATGAGGATGAGGATAATGGTAATGATGGTAATGATGGTGATGACGACGACGACGATGATGATGATGATGATGATGATGATGATGATGATGATGAAGAAGAAGAAGGAGAACAAGAACAAGAACAACAAAAACAAGAACAGCAACAGCACCACCACCAACAACAAGTAGGCCTACATCATATAAGAAATGCACCTAACCGATTTACGAACGACTCGAAGACCCACTAAGTGTTTTCCCCTTCAGTCAGTCTGCCCAGCATATTTTGCAAACTGGGCCTTTTCATGGAGGAAAAAGTCTCCTAACCACATACAACTTTTCTCCTTAAGCGACGAGAGAGAATCCCGCTCTTTTGGTCTTTTTCTTTTCTTGTTGGCTTCCCCAGGAAATGGAAATGCTTACAGCTGATTCATCTTGTGAATGGGGAGGAGGGTGGTTTAAAAAAAAAAAAAAGGGGGGGGGGGGGCAGTGTGGGTGGGTGGTGGAGGTGGGGTTGGCATGGGAATGCATGAGAGATAGGGGAAAAGGAGAAGACTGATAGGGGGGTGGGGGGTGGAGGGCGGGCTGGGAGGAGGACGGAGAATACTGTTACCTCGCAATCGGTTACGAAAGTGGATGTTTTCCTTCTTTTCCTGTTCGATTCTGTTCTTTCTTTCTTTTGCTCAGTCTCTTTAACATTTCTTTCTTTCGTTGCACCTTTCTCTCTTTTCTTTTTTTTTATTCTTCTTTCTTTCTTAGACTTCTGTTTACACGTGTCATGACTGATTAATGAAAACAAACGAACATATAAAAGTATGAAACGTTAATGTTTCCGCGAGCTGACGATTTGAATTCGGAGTTGATGTAAAATGGATGGCACACATTTGAAGAAGAAGAAGAAGAAAGAAGAAGAAGAGAAGAAGAAGAAGAAGAAGAAGAGAAGAAGAGGAAGAGAAGAAGAAGAAGAAGAAGAAGAAGAAGAAGAAGAAGAAGAAGAAGAAGTCGTTTGGGAAAATAATACCCTTCCTTCAATTCATCAAAGCAGGAACAGCAAACACAGTGCTTTCCTCTGAATCGATAAGGCCAGACGATTTGCAAAACATGCCCATTCAATCCCAAATTAGATGTCACAAAACAGACCTTTTCTGCACCCCCACCCCCCCTCACACCCCCCACACCCCCCATCCCTCTCTCCCCTTAGAGACCAGGGGCGGAATGGCAGATCAGAGGAAGGAAGGGATGGAGGAGGTGGTGGTGGGCGATAATAGTGGTCATTCCTTGCACCAGAAGGATCACCGGGAACCGGCAGGAACCTTCCTGGTCATTCTGACAGACCTCAGACAGGACGTTCTTTTTTTTAATTCTTGACTTCGGGAGACGGAGAAATCCACATGGACTCACTTGGTTTGGAGTAGGAAGGAAGGGGGTAGCACGACGGAGTGAGTGGGTGGTGGGGGTGGTGGTGGGGTGTGGTGGTGGAAAGGAAGGCGGAGGATGGATATGGAGGAACAAGGAGTGTAGTCTGGGTGTCTGTGAACCACAGGCCTGCCACTCTTCCAGAGACTGACATGTTAAGAGGGTAGCAAGAGTTCCCTCTTTGTTGAGCTCTTTGGAAAAAGAGTGTATTCCAGTTGGATGCTTTTTGCTGTCTGGGACTGCTCAAGGGACATTATCTGTGCTGCTGCTGCTGTGCTTGTTGACCGTAACAATACAGTCACCAACAATATACAGTCATGACTTGATCAGCGACTGACTTTGAACAAGATGTTAACTCGTTTTGAAGGTCATTCCTTCATCTTCTTGTTTCTCTAGGTGTGCGGATTCTGTGCTTCCTAATTTTCAGTGTCTTCACAGTGGAGAGTTGAAACTAACTCGTTTAGTTTTGTTTTCAAGTAAGTATTTTGATTATTTGTGCTTTGTGATAACAAAAAAAAAGTGAAAAAAAAAAAAACATATGAATGCCATACTGTAAACTACCCATAACCGTGGGGAAATGGTCAATGACCGCACAATGAGCAGTGATGTATTAAGCATAGCACAATATATTAAGCCGTACTTGTCAATATATCTTTTAATATCGTCATTATTATTATGACTACTACTTCTGCCAAAGATGTTATGTGTTCCTGAGTCCGTCGGTTTGTTTTTATGTCTGTCAGAAAAAAAAAAAATTACAACACAAATATGATTTTCACAAAACTTTTTCTTTTTCTTTTGGTTCAACATTTTAATTCAAGTCTAAAGGTGTTTAAGGTGTTTTCAATAAGAGACATGAATGAAAGGACGAATATTATCAATAGTTACATGTTCAACAAACCCAGTCTTACGTGCACATATTACAAAACAAACATCGTGTTTAGGTCGTCGATGTCAGACAGTTACAATTTCTGTCTTTCTCAGTCTTTTCTTCGTGAAATTTTAGATGAAATGAGACAATACACATAAGGTGTGCACTTTCAAATCACCGTTGATACGATGTCTTTCTCTTGTTCGGAACAACTGATAACTGTCCTTAGAATTTCCACTGTAGAAATATTCCTAGCTGCCCATTAACGACTTCTAATGATGCTATTTGGGTGCAAAAATCAATGTACTTCATGTTAGGTTTTGCATGTATTCTTTAGTTCAATATGATATACATTTTTGGTAGAACGATCGAATATGGCACGAAAAATGAAACACTACATTTTGGTGTAAATCCAGAGCATATACGCGAAAGAAACACATGAGTGTGTGCGTGTGGGTGCGTACGCACGTGCGCGCGTGTGTGTGTGTGTGTGTATGTGTGTGCGTGCGTGCGTGCGTGCGTGCGTGCGTGCGTTGCGTGTGTGTGTGTGTGTGTGTGTGTGTGTGTGTGTGTGCGCGTGTGTGTGTGTGTATGTGTGTGTGTGCGCGCGCGTGAGTGTGTGTTGTGGTGTGGTGTAGCCAGTGTGGTGTGGTGTGGTGTGTGTATGTGTGTGTGTGTGTGTGTGTGTGTGTGTGTGTGTGTGTGTGTGTCTGTGTGTGTGTGTGTCTGTGTGTGTGTTGATGTTGTTGTTGTTGTTGTTGTTTTCTAAAGCTGCATTGATATATCTGTGCCTGGTATGAACCGTGTAAGGTCGGCTGGCCAATAAAAATGTGTGTTTTTTTTAACCTGCAAACAAGCAGCAGAAGCATTTTCCCATCTCATTTTACACACACAAACGTAAACCTTTGCAGTTAAACCTAACAAAATGAAATATCTCTGAACATCGGATTTTAATGGTTTGATGAGTTTGTTTCAAGAGAATCTGACTTTCATTCCGAAAGAAATATCACATGCATCATACTGTTTACACAGGCAGACAGGCAAAGCGAACGACAGACAGAGAATGAAGGAAAAAAAGGTGGGCTCTTTGAGAGAGAGAGAGAGAGAGAGAGAGAGAGAGAGAGAGAGAGAGAGAGAGAGAGAGAGAGAGAGAGAGAGCTAGTAATAGAGACAGTCAGACACTTTCTCTCTCTCTCTCTCTCTCCTCTCTCTCTCTCTCTCTCTCTCTCTCTCTCTC
>JADBJO010003829.1:150000-154030 GCA_016801955.1 Conus betulinus
CGGAGGATGGACAGAGTGATGGCAATGTCTGGTGGAGAGGAGGGAAAGGGATCAAGGGGGAGGGGTGGGGGGAGGAGGGGGCGCGCGAAAGAGACAGGAGCACACACACACACACACACACACACACACACACACACACACACACACACACACACGCACGCACGCACGCACGCACGCACGCACGCGCGTGCAAGCACGCACGCACGCACACACACACGTATGCATTCACCCACGCACGCACTCACCTACACACACACACACACACACACACACACACACACACACACACACACACACACACACACACCACACACACACACACACACACACACACACACACACACACACACACACACACACACACACAGAAAGAAAGACAGATCTCATCACAGAGACTGACAACAAAAAAAGGGTCCCAAAAATAGATCCAGGAGTAAAAATACAAAACAACAACAACAACAAAAAATAAATAAAATAAATAAGGAAAGAAAGAAAGAGAAGGCAACGAATGACAAATACAGAGGTAGAAAGAAAACAAGGAGCGAAAGAAAAAGCCTTGAAGAAAGAAAAGACCGAAAAAGAGAAAGTAAACATGGAGTAAAGGGAAGAAAGGGGGCTTGTTTTTTTTGTTTTTTTTTTTTTAAAGCAGAACAGAAACGAAAAAAGAAAAAAAAGAAAAAGACAGCAAAAGAACGAAAGAATAAGCGAAACGAACAGCCTCACAAACTATGAAAACATGGCACGATTCTGACCAATAGGGGAAAAAAAAAAAAAGACACTGCACCATTTCCACCCTTCCCCTTTCCCACCCATCCAAACCCACCCCCGCAATTCTCCCCGATCTTGGATGGAGACTGGGTTTGGGGGGGGGGGGGGGGGGGGGCGGTGGGGGGAGGAGGATAGGGAGTGGAGAAAGTGAGGAGGAGGGAGGGAGGGAGTGGAAGATGCACTGATCTGGTCAGCTGTATATCAACGTATCAGATCATGTGAAACTGGCCCGTAGATGAAGACGACAGCAGGAACTGGGAAGCGATGGAACTGGACGGAGGAGGAATGGTCTCTCCATTGCTAGACACACTCCCTTCTTCTACAGGTCCCTTGTCGTCTGATTCGATGCTAACAGCTAAGTCTGTCGCACTTCTCCGTTTATGCCCACACCCCATTCCAAAGAGCAAACTCTGCCGTAGTAGTAGTCTGCTACCTCCTAGAGACCCCAGTCTTCTGTAGTTCTCCCTCGCGATCGGCTGGACTCTAAACAAGATTAGTTCTCTTGACTCTGGTTGCCGTAGAGGTCACAAGTTAACTGGCTGAAATGCAAGACGGGAAACGGGAAGTGGGGTGAGCGTGGAGGAGGAGGAGGAAGAGCAACAGCAGCAGCAGTAGCAGGAAAGGGGCACTTATATTGACCTACAGGTCACACGTGAAAAAATAAAATCGGTCTGAAGCCGTAGACGGTGATGGAAAAGCAGAGGGTAGAGTGGACATAGAACAGCAATGGTGGGGGGGGGGGGGGGGGGGGGGGGGGGGGGGGGGGGGGGGGGGGGGGAGAATGGGGGGAGGGGACTGAGGGACGGGGCGGGAGTAGGCTAAGGTGGAGGAGGGTGAGGGGGGGCAGAGAGATAGAGGAGGAGGTGAGAGAAGGAAAGCAAGGTGCTCAGCCTATCGGTCAAATCAGGAATCGAAGTGAAACAGAATAATATGGTAACCTTTTTGCCGCAAAAGACTGTGATTATTCTTTTTTTTGACACGACAATTCAAATGATAGCTACTTTTTCATAGGGACAATGACAACAGTTTTGAGTTACATGAACATTTCTATTTCTGCGTAAAAAGAGCTTATTGTCACATGAAAATAGCTGTTTTCAGCTGAAAAAGGTTATTATCACATGAATACAATCATTCTTACATGGAAAAAATAGTTGGTTATCTGGTGAAAATGGTTAACAGCGGCCAATAATCACATGTCAACAGTTATTTTCGACTACGAATAGCTTGGTATGATAATTATGAGAACAGTTATTTTTTTTCCGAAAAGCAGCCATCTGTCACCTGAAAATAGTTCTATTTAATCGTAAATAGATTTTTAAGGTATGAAACAGGTCTTTTTACCGAAAACAGCCTGTCGTCATGCAAAAGGTTATTTTCAACTGAAAGCAACTTAGTATCACATAAAAAAAAAAAAGTTTTATGTGATGACAGCTTAGTACTGGATGAAACAGATTTTCAAGGCATGACAGCAGTTATGAAATAAGCAGAGTAATTATATCAGGTGAAAACAGCTTATTAACACATGAAAACATCTATTGTTACCTGGTTATAGCTAACCATATTGAAAACAGCTTCATCAGAGAAAGCGTACTATAACATAGAAGCAGTTTGATTACCTCATAAGTTATTTTGCCATGGAGACAACTTAACATCACGTCAAAAAAGAGTCAGTGCACCACATGAAAATAGTTGCACTTGAGACAAACATGTAGTATAATGTGTAAACAGTTTTTTCACACGCAAAAGGCCAATTGTGCATTGAAACACTTATTTACACGTGGAAACAGCTTATCATGTTAAAACAGATCATCATTGTGTGAAAATGACTCATTCGGGTGCCATTCATTTACATGTTTTTTGTCGTTTTGAGTATTGTTTAAAGGAGGGGAGTCATTTAGGAACAAAGGGGGGGGGGGGCAGGGAGGGAGAGGGGTGACGGTGTGAGTTTGCTCCCTGAGGAGTGGTTTGGGGACGTGCACTCTGTCACCCCCCGCCGTGAGGCGTTTTCGGACGGGGAGTGATAATGGAACTTTACACCGGGTCTTGCTGTTTGTTGTATGTACAGGTCAGAGGTCGGGGTTACAGATCAAGTAGTAAAAAACCAGCTTGAACAGATGAATTTGGTCTTGGCTCTGTGGAACAAAAAAAAAAACAAAAAAAAAACTGAATGTGAAAAAGATGATTTTCTCCTGGACTTTGGAGTCAGTAACTTAGTTCAATGCCTTAGGTCAGTACACACAGCGGAATGATGCCTGACTTGTGGACTCCTTATGTTTCTACGCCACTGGTAGAGCGTAGGGATTTAGGAGTGATAAGTCTAGCATACGACAGGAAAATGAAGGGTCATGGGGATCGTGGCTTGCATAGAAAAAGAAACGGACATGAGAGCTGCCTCAGAGACAGGTATGGTATGGGTCAAAGGCTGGTCTGTGCGATGAATATGTTTTGGTACTGGCTGACTTTCTGACCAAAAAAAAAAAGCCAGGGGCAGCTTTGAATGTAATAGAGAACGTACAAGCGTTTTGGGCCTATACTGGAACCGTGGACTCAAACCTTCGAGCTGTTCCCTGCGGGCTTTCAGCACATTGTCTTGCATTGTCCAACATGTCGTTGCATTGTGAGATCCGATGCCTTGCATGGGATTAGACTGCATTGCAATGGGTTGTATTGTACTGTGCTGTGGTGCCTGAAGAAAGTGAACGTTTGTACTCTGGTGCCGGGTACTGTATATTCTCTCTCTCTCTCTCTCTCTCTCTCTCTCTCTCTCCTCTCTCTCTCTCTCTCTCTCTCTCTCTCTCGTTCTTTTTCTCTCTCTCACCGCACTACCCTCCTCAACCCGGTCTCTCACTCTCATTCTCCACTCTCTCTCTCTCTCTCCTCTCTCTCTCTCTCTCTGTCTCTCTCTGTCAGTCTGTATCTGTCGACCTGTCTGTCTGTCTGTCTGTCTGTCTGTCTGTCTGTCTGTCTCTCTCTCTCTCTCATCTCT
Organism: Conus betulinus; assembly: GCA_016801955.1. Classification (NCBI taxonomy): domain Eukaryota; kingdom Metazoa; phylum Mollusca; class Gastropoda; order Neogastropoda; family Conidae; genus Conus; species Conus betulinus. The sequence goes on from JADBJO010003829.1 coordinate 153,755, forward strand.
CTCTCTCTCTCTCTCTCTCTCCCTCAGTCTCTGTCTCACCCATCTCCTCAGCACACGTGCACATGAAGGCCAGCTAAGCAAATGTAAACAACGGCAAGATGACAGGTTAACACTGACAATGACATGCAGGTGAAAGAGGAGTGTGCATGCGCTCCTAAGCGCACACAACACAGGCGCACACACACACACACACGCGCACACACACACCACACCACACACCAACACACACACACACACACACACACAACACACACACACAACACTACATACACTCAC
>JADBJO010003829.1:156119-163619 GCA_016801955.1 Conus betulinus
GCGGAACTGTAAACATCACCTACGTCCAGCTGCAACATTTTTGTGAAATACTGATAGCCAGTAGAAAGTTACATTGCTATTTAGTGATAGAACAGGTGTGGGAAGGTGAGTGGATAAGGAAGTCACGTTAGAATGATCGACCTAACTTTGTGGAGGGCCAGAATTGGCCATTTTTGTGGTGTCATGAACTCAGCAAGAAATGCAGTGCGTGCAAAGCAGGTGGGTGGCAGTGACTCGCCTGTCGTGTCACTCCGGGACTGTGTAACTGTGTATCTCCTGTGCATGTTTGGGGGGTGTTGCTGGTGTGGAGTGTGAAAACAAACATTGAGGTGATGTTAGAAATGAGAAAATGTGCTGTTGGAGGAAGGAAACAGTGACGGGGTGACCATGGCGTGTGTCAGTGAACTAGGTCATGACAGTGTCAGTGGCGGAGTACACACCGACACAACGGTCACCGGCCTACAGGTTCCAGCACTTGTAGCAGCGTGTGTGATCAACGTGGTGTTCTCAGCCAGGAGGCTGCTGCTAAGTGGCGACATTGAAGAGAACCCCGGACCTACTGATACCACTGACAAACAACACCATTCCGACACGACAACAGAAATAGGTGCCACCGCCAGTTCTCTCCCTGCTGACGCACTCGGCAAAATTCTCTGTGCTATTTCCGACTTAAAGGAAGAAATCACTCAGCAACGCGAACAGCAACATGAACAGAATGTGTCAATTAAAAACGATCTCGTGGATATAAAATCGCAGTTAAACAGTGTAAGTGAAAAATGTGAAGAAATAAACAGACGGTGCGACAGACTTGAGACTGACAATCAACGACTGGCAGATACTGTATCATCACTAACAAGAGACATGGATGAGTTATTTGCAGAGACGACAGGGCAGGGGGAGGAGACAAACACCTTGAAAACAACTGTCAGTGATCTGAAGGGAGAAGTAGAAAAGATGACAGAAGAAATCGAAATCGACAGATTGGAGGGATTCTCTAGAAGAGACAATTTAAGAATATATGGCCTCCCACAACAAAACCCCAGAGAGGACTACGACACGTGTGCCAGAATAGTGTGCGACACACTGAACTCTGTAGATCGGACGAGGACATGGACACCACAGGAACACATTGCTAGAGCACACAGAGTAGGACAGGCACGTGAAGGACAGACACAAACAATGATAGTGAAATTCACACACTGGCGGGACAAAATGTGTATTATCAGAGATCGTCAGCTTCGTTCTGAACTGGAGAAGATTGGTGTCAGAGTAGCGAACGATCTGACGAGGAGACAGACGGAGACTGTGGCCAGAGCAAAGAACGAGGGAAAGTCAGCGTATTTTGTGCGAGGGAAATTTATTATCGGTGCTAAACGACCCGATCCTCGTAGTTTATGCTGAGGTGACAGCCGGACCTACAGTGCCTGAAGTAAACAATTCGCACATGCAGAATGTAAACACAGGCGGCAGACCATCAGCCAATGACAGACGAGATCCGGTGTTTGACGCTAATGACGTCAGTCAGCGGGGTGACCGAGCGCAGGGGACAGCAGCCAACCAGCAGTGCAACCTCTTCACCTGCTGCTAAAAAAAATAACTCCTCGCACAGCAGCACTAGCGGCAACGCGCGGCGGGTGACAACACAACAGAGGGGGATGCACGGGTATCTAAGGGCTCAGCGACTCGTGTCAAGTCTCCCCCTCACAGCGGCGGCGGCAGACATAGAGGCAGCCCCAGTGCCAGCCCCAGTGCCAGCGCCAGTGCCAGCGCTAGAACCTTACGTTCAACTACTAGATAGCATGAGGCGAACCATCAAGCTTTTGAATTGACCTTTTTGAATTACAATGTTGAAAATTTATTAAATAAATTGCATGAATGTTCCTTTATGAATTATATTAACTCCTTTGATGTTGTCTGTTTGACAGAAACCTTTGTCGGTGCAAGTTTTGATTATAAAAACCGTTTTTCCAGAGTTTACAAAATTTGTTGCTCCAGCTAAAAAATTTACAGTGCACGGGAGAAACTCTGGAGGAGTATTAGTGATGGTTAAGAAACATTTGGAACCATTTTTAAAACAAATTAAGGTCGACTGCAGTAATGTTATCATACTAAAGATGGACAGTAGATTGTTCAACATTGGAAAGGATGTTATTTATGTGGGTTGCTATGTGGTGCCAGAAGGAGGGTCCAGCATATAACCAAATGCAGGTAAAAGACGGAGTTGTCGTTCTTGAAGAAGTTCTGTCAGAGGTAATACGCGATGACGATGTCTGCCTCATAATATGTGGAGACCTCAATGCAAGAACGGGATGCAAACAACCAAGGCAGGAAAACATGCTTATTTATCAGGCACTTAACCCGGTGTGGAGCGATGAAAATGTTGATGAGAATGATAATGATGATGACGATGATTTGGAATCTCATAAATGTCGTTGTTCAAAAGACCAATCGATTAACAGTTTTTTGGGAGATCATTGTTAGATTTGTGTTATCTGTTTGAACTGTTTATATTGAATGGTTGTTGTGTTGATGACAAACAAGGGGAATTCACTTTTATTTCCCCAAATGGATGTAGTGTAATTGATTATTTTTTTTGGTCTCTTCTGAGCTGAAGGAATTCTGTAATATGAAAGTTGGGGACAAACTGTTTTTTCTTGGCACTTGCCTGTAGAAATGAAATGGAAGAATGGTTTTAATGAAACTAAAAAAGAGAAGTCAGCACCGCAGAGTGGTGAAGAAAAGATTGTATGGATTGACGAAAACGAACACTTGTTCAAAAATGAAATAGAATCAAATGATTTTAAGAACATTATGGAAAGAATTACTCAGAATTGTCATAACATTGATTTATGTATTGAACTTTTTGTGAATGCTTGTGTGGTGCCGCAGCGTGCATGATGAGAAAGGTTTATAACGAAAGGAAAAAGTGTGATGACTGGTTTGACATGGAATGTCGGCAAAAACAAGGTCTGGTCAAAAATCTGCTTCAGAGATACAGGAGAGCTAAAACCGAGCCATATAAGACAGAGCGTAAAGGTGAGTACGTCAAAGAAAGAACACAGTACACTAAATTGAGGAACAACAAAAAAGAAAGAATTTGATGAGATTAGATTACAGAGATTAAAAGAGTCAGCCAATGACCCAAAGCGTTTCTGGTCGGCAGTAAGACAAGTGAACAGAAAGACAACGATAAACAATGATATCACATCTCAGCAATGGTATGATCATTTCTTTAATGTCTTTAACCATTATAGTAACACAGTGGAAGGTAATGGAGTACAAAGACAAGAATTAGACATAGAAATGACGAAAACAGACGAACCTTTATTCAACGAACCGATTACTAGACAAGAAGTGATTGACGGCATAAAACATTTGAAGGGTGGGAAGAGTGCAGGGCCAGATAAGATTGTAGGGGAAATGTTAAAGAATTCTAATGTTTTAGTAATTGATGTTCTAGTATTGATATTCAATAACTTGTTTCAGAGCGGTTCGTTTCCGATTGAATGGGCTAAATCAATCATCGTTCCTATCCACAAAAAGGGAGATGTAAACACTCCTGATAACTACCGAGGTGTAGCTCTGACAAGTGTTGTCAGCAAAGTTTACACACACATTTTAAATGTGAGATTAAAACGTTGGGCAGACGGGGAAGAGAAAATCGTGGAGGAGCAGCAGCAGGATTTAGATCTGGGTACAGTACAACTGATCATATATATTACGTTGTTCGCTCTTGTACAAAAAATACATGCTTAAGAATACAAAATTGTATGTCGCTTTTGTTGATTTCAGAAAAGCTTTTGACTCTGTAAACAGAAATATTTTATGGAATGTTCTTAGAAAAAACGGAGTTAACGGAAAGTTATACATGGCATTACGTGGAATGTACGACTCTGTATTGGCATGTGTGCGTGAGAAATGTGTTTATTCTGATTTTTTTCAATTGCCCACGTGGAGTCAAGCAAGGCTGCCTTTTAAGCCCACAGTTGTTTTCTTTTTTTTTATCAATGAGCTTGCTTTAGAACTCTCAAGAAATGGTAAACATGGTATTCAGATTATTCCAGGTGCTGTGGAGATTTTTTATGATGATGTTTGCTGATGATGTAATTCTGTTGTCTAGTACAGCAATAGGATTGCAAAACCAATTGAATGTTTTGAAACAGGAAGCTGATAAACTACAGTTGACAGTAAACCTTGATAAAACCAACATTATTGTGTTTCGTAAAGGTGGATATTTAGCTAAGAATGAAGTTTGGTGGTATGGCGATTCAGAAGTTAAAGTAACCAATGCGTACAAATACTTAGGTATGTTTTTTACGACAAAATTAAGTTGGAATTTAGGTTGGTGTGAAACAAGTAGAAAAGCAAAAAAAGGGGGTGATAGAAATTTTGAGAACATTAAAGAAATTAAATACTACTGATCCACACATATTTTGGAAGCTATTTGATACCCAGATTGAACCGATTCTTACATATGGTGCTGAAATATGGGGACTTGAAAATAATCAAAACATAGAAAGAGTGCACACTTATGCGATCAAACGGTTTTTTTTGAATATTCCGATTCATTCGTCCAATAAAATAGCTTACGGTGAAACAGGAAGGTACCCTTTGTACATCAGATGTATTGTAAAGTGTGTTAGATACTGGTGTAAAGTAATACGATTACCAGTAGCTAGACTGAGCAGGCAAGCCTACGACATGATGCTACAACAGTGTGAGTTAGGAAATGTTAACTGGGCTTCTAAGGTTAAGAAAGTGCTAACAGAGAATGGTTTTGGAATAGTGTGGTTGAGCCAGGGGGTTGGAAACGAAACCGTTTTCATGTCTGAATTCAAAGATAGATTAATTTCTTCGTATAAACAAAACTGGCACAGCCAACTAGAAGAACATGATAAATATTCCTGGTTCCTGTCCTTCAAAAGTACTTGGAGGCAGAAAAGTATTTACATCTAGTATCTAATCGGTGGCAAAGAGGCATCCTTGCAAGATTTAGAAATCGAACACTGGGATTAAAGGCTAATAAAAGATGGTACCTAAATAATGATGCTGCTGTTGATGATTCATGTCCATTGTGTAATGATATTGCAGTTAGAGAAGACGAGTTACATTTTTTGTTCGCTTGTCCTGCTTATGGGAACATAATAAGAAAAAAATCAAAACTATTTGAAAATAACACAGTCAAGAGTCGAAACCTTAACAGTATTTTGCAAACAAGTGATGAAACATTGCTAAAGATGCTGGCAAAATATCTAACAGAAGCAGTAGACACGCGGAAGAAACTTATGAATGAATAAAAGTTGAAAGCACTGAAGGGATATCAATTATTATATTTGGAATACTTATTTGACCTCGAAGCTTGATGGTTCAAGTGAATGGTTTTTCATAATATCAAGTCAGATAGATTATCTGTACAGAGAATATGTGTGAATGGGGAGAAGGGAGGATAAGGATATAAATACGTGCGTGCAAGTCGATGGAAGTTAGGATGAATCAGTGTACGCATGGGAAGGGAATGGGTGTTGTGTGAGAGTGATTTTGTTCTAGAACATTGACAAGAAACACAAATGATCGAAGGAAATGGAAAAAAAAAAATTTGATTTGCTTAGCTGTGTAGGCACCTAATTTGCAGTTTTCTTTCGTTTTTTTTTTTTTCTATGCAAAAAAGCAAAAAGACATTGTACCCCCTTGACAAAAAGGCGTCCTTCTATGCTATGTCACGCTGTTCTATGCTGTGCTGTGGTAAGCTGTGCCAAGTGATGTCCTTGTCCTTCTATGCTATGTCACGCTGTTCTATGCTGTGCTGTGGTAAGCTGTGCTGTGCAGTAGCCATAATAGTCTAAGCTACATCTCGGTCTCCTGTGCTGTTCTGTGATGTATAGCGCTATTTCATGCCCGCTGATCTACGCTATGTCACTGTAGTGACGCACGGTTTCTGCGCTCATAGGCGAGCTCAGCGGAAGTGCACCCTCGCGTGAGAAGTGTTCACTGACTCTCAGGTAAACAAGCAGACGAACTCCGGCAGTACGACACGGGAGCTTGAAGGGTGCGGTCGTGTTAACTTGTAGTTAGCTAACACTCGGCCTTGAGGAGAGAGCGGACTGGCTAACTTGTATTTAGCTAGGGAGCTCAGCTCTCGGCCTTGAGTGTACTACAGTGTCGTACTTCAGTTACAGTAACACTAGTGACAGACCAGTGTTAGGGCCTCCAGGTTATAGGAGACAGTTTTGCCCTAGCACTGCGACAGTATAGCCGTAGACGGTTACAACGGCTAGGACGGTTCTGACAGTACCACTGCTGGGCCCGGAGGTGGACACTGACAGAAAGACAGTGCATCAGCTGCTGACCCTCTGATGCGGGCGAACGGCCTGGACAGAGTGTGTCACAGACTGGCCTAGAAGACAGTGACTAGACCAGACCTTACTTGGTGGCTCATGCCAGTGAAGGGCTTGGGACAGAATCCTGACGAAGCCCCCAAGCCAGAGTCTGACTGACCAGGTAAGGTAGAGTGTGTGTGTGTGTGTGTGAGTGCAGAAGTGCTGAGTATATAAACGAACTTCTCTTGAGTGTAGGGAAAACACTTCATCACACTTGGCATTGCTGTGTCCTGCTTAATTGTGCTATGCCATGCCACATTCGGGCCATCTTGTAATTCGCCACGCGTGACTATCTATGTCACGCTTTGATGCCTCAGTCTCCATCTGCTGTGCTGTGCTCCGCGAATCTATCCCATGCCTTTTTTCGCTTACCTCTGGAACGCTTCAGCATACTAAGTTTTATTTCAACCTTCTCATACGATGCTTCTTTATCTTCTAAAGCTACGCTACTGATAGGTTGTACAATGACACCCCTTTAGGGCACTGTGTTGAGTTAGCACACCACGTGTGTTGCTATGTTAGGCTGTTTTTTTTGATGATTCCTTTTCTGTGTATGTCCAGGGAGACAGCGGTGGCCCTGCTGTTTGTGGCGGGTACCTCATCGGCCTTACGTCCTTTGGGGAGACAGCCTGCACGGGGGATTTCCCTGTTGTGTATACCCGAGTCACAAAGTACCTGACATGGATCAAAAGAAACCGCTTCCGTGGACATTAACTCTGATTCGATGTCACAGAAACAGCTTGCCCTTTTTGTGCTGAATTATGTTCATTGAACCACTCTACGTTGATGGTCTATGACTAGGATGTCCCTCACACAATATCTGCTCGCTTAATTTCGGCAGTCTTGTCTACGTTGCCTGATAAAACTCTTTGTCTGAGTGTTTCTCTGCCTGTCTCTCCCTCTCTCTCTTTCCCTCCCACCTTCTCCCATTTTCTCTTACTATCTCGCTTTCAATTGTTATCTCAGTCTATTTCCATCTCCCACCCACCCATCTCCCTTTCTTTCTCTCTTTTTCCCCTGTCTCTCTGACTTTGTCTCTGTCTCCATTTGTCTGTCCGTCTGCCTGTCCGTCTGTCTGTTCGTCCATCTGTCTGTCTCTCTCTCTCTCTACAGTCTGTCTCTA
>JADBJO010003829.1:168619-203619 GCA_016801955.1 Conus betulinus
GATGAACGCATTAAGTTTTATCCTGTAAGATAGCGCGAACTAATCTGTCTGAATTTGATTACGCCAGTATGATTCAAATATGATTTGTTATCCAAACCACGAGAATCAATATACTTATTCTTGGAGAGTCTATCTTTTCTCAGAGTATAGCCTTTAATTCTACTCCATACTGCTTGTTCCAGCAAGTGATAACCCTCCTGAATGGATAAAGGAACATGAATTTCAGTGGATTCTGTGCCTTGCCTTGCGCCCTTTTTTGCTACTTTGTCAGCCCACTCATTTGAAGAAAATCCCAGATGTGAAGGAACCCAGCAGAAGGTAACGTTGGTCCCCTTTTAAAGTTAAGATATGAATTAATTGACTGATTTCTAAGATAATTTTGGTCTTTTTCTTGTAATCCGATGATCTTAAAGCATAGAGTACCGATTGAGAATCTACACAAAATAAGATTAGAAAAAAACTGTAATGGAAAATCAACTACATAATTGACAGCCATAAGAATAGCAATAAGTTCAGCAGTAAAGATGGATCGATTTTTGCCAATGTAGTATGACTTTTCCTTTTTTAACGCTGGTATTACAAAAGCTGAACCTGCCCGGTGATCTTCTAGGAGTGAACCATCTGTATATATCTTTAAATGATTTGGATAAGTGTTTTGTATATGTAATTGGACTTCAGTTTTCACAATGTTTGGATTCTCATTTTTCTTCTTGTCAGTATAATTAATATCAAACTGTGCTTTATTCATCTCCCAAGCAGGACAAGGGAAGGCCGCATGATTTGTGTCAACATTACTTGGATTTATATCTGACCTTTTGAGTAGATCTGATACGTAAGTGGCAATTGGTTTTAATGATGATATCTGATTAGCTCGTTTAGGAAAAGAATTTTCAGATGTAATTTTTAGTTCCTCAGATGCAAAGATGCAAAGTTGTTACTTGTTGAACTTCTAAGAACGTATTTAGCGCATGCAAGACTTCGGTACTCGTCCAAAGGCAATTCTCCAATTTCTTTATAAGTTCCAGGCGTTGATGCGTGAAAAGGCACACCAAGAGCAAGCCTATAACCCTTGCAGTCTATGCTGTGAAGTTTCTTAAGTAAATAATTAGGGGCGCTAAAAAAAAACCTCTTGTCCATAGGACAATTTTGATCTAATCAGCGACGTAGAGAGATGTTTCAAAACTTTGCAGTCTTGTCCCCAGGCTTGTTTGCTTATAATCTTTAATATAATTTAAACAGTTCCTTGCCTTGGTAACGATGTAGTTGATATGAGCATTCCAGGAAAACTTTGGTGTAAGATAGATACCTAGAAATTTCACGATATCTTTATACTGAATAGTCGTATTTTTCTATTTAAAAAAACGGCAACTCTGATGGATTGCTGTCATTATTAAAGAGAATCATATGTGTTTTCTCTGTAGATAAGGTCATACCATTTTCGTCCATATAAATAAATATATGATCGAGCTCTCTTTGATAGATCTTCTTGATGTAGTTCAATTCCTTTTTGATGTTTTCCTTTTCATTGTAACATTCATCCAGATGCATAAATCATCAGCATATTGTACTAACACAACATGCTTTGATAAGAGCGAAGGCAAATCGTTCATTGAGATGTAAATAACACAGGGGTGATAACAGAACCTTGTGGCAATCCCATATGTAAAGATCTAGAATTGGAGTATGCATTCCCTACTCGAACACGTATGCTTCTTTTACTAAAAAAGCATTTAATGTAGTGGTATAAATGTCCCGAAATCCCGCTTTGTTTCAATTTGTAAAGGAGCTTGGCGTGCCAGACATGGTCATAAGCTTTCTTGATATCAAAAAAAGGTCGCTAGAACATTTCTTCTTCTTGCAAATTGTGGCTTTACATTTGTTGTGAGTTTCACTAAATTGTCAATGGCAGACCTGCCATTTTGGAAGCCTGCTTGATTAACTGGAATAACTTAATTTTTTTTTGGACAATACTGCATCAATCTTCTCAAAACTATTCTCTCTAATAGTTTACAGGTATGTGAGGTTAATGCTATTGGTCTATAACTATACTTGTCTGTTGGAGGTTTGCCTTGCTTTAAAACTGGTACAATGATAGACTGTTTCCATTGTTCTGGCATTACGCCCTCAAACCAACATTTTTTAAACAATTTCTGCAGTAATAAAACAAAATTTTCAGGCAGGTGTTTAAGCATATCATTGGAAACTTTATCTAGTCCTACGGAAGTTTTCTTATTAGGAAGAGATAGAATGGCATCTTTCACTTCATCAAGCGTAATTGGAGCATTGATGAAATGACTATTATCATTAACTGGATCTATATAATCGTCTCTTTATTTTCTTCTTCTGTTCTGAAAGTTTGATCTTTGAAGGACAGACCTTCCAAACGCATAGATTCGGAAAACATATCGGCAAATGATTGTTTTTTTTTTTTTTTTCTGAATAAGAAGGACATTGTTCTTCAGCTTGACAGGCCAAGATGGCAAGTTTAAACCCTTTTCATCTCATGAAACTTTTTCCAAGCTTTTTGTAAATCTTTATGATTCGAAATCTCATTTAGAGCAGAAAGAGGACCAATATTGCTTTTTAGCTTGAGCTATTACCATGTTACTGTAGTGATTCGCTCTGTTCTTGGCTATTAGATTCTCTGGTGTTTTGTCTTTTAAATATATTTTAAACAAACATTTTTTTTGTTTTAACGGCTGAGTCACAAGCAGGTGTCCACCAGATATTTCCTGAGTGTTTATTTGACTTAACAGGGCAAAATTTTGGAATGGCTACATCTGCAGCACTAAGGATAGCATCAGTAAAATACGAATACAACTGATCAACGCTATCAATATTAATATCAATAGTCTTGTATGTAGCTAGTTTGTTTTTGAAGGTTTCCCAGTCAGCTGATTTATAATTATATATTTGGGATCATGTCTTCTTGAAATTCACAAGAATCAGTTATTTTATTGAAAGTTACAATTATTGGAAAGTGGTCGCTTGCTGGAGTGTCGTCAAACGTAGTCCAGCTACATTCAGATGCTAATGCAGGAGATATCAAGGATAAATCTATTGCTGATGCCCTATGAGTTGGAATGTCTGGTATTCTTGTTTTGCTGCCATCATTAAGCAAAAATATAACATGAATCAACAATATTTTCTACAAATCGGTTACTAGTTACTGATGTGCAATCCTTGTCCCAAAAAATGGCGAATGGGCGTTAAAATCCCCCGCTATTAACCATTTTTTTCGTTGGCTGGTAGAGTGTGTAATCATTCTGTATTAAGTTCATTTTTTCCTTTGGGAAGATATGTAGAGACTATGTTTATCATAAAATCTTCCCTTAATTTAATTCGAGCCGCACACGAATGTAAAGTTGGAATATTGTTTGGAGCAGGGGACGGGTATACTTTATAATCTGTTCCTTCTTATATATATATATATATATATATATATATATATATATATATATATATATATATATATATATATATATATAGCTGTATTGATTTTAGTAACAGCATCTACTTGTTCATGAACTGGTGGGTAATAATAACCTGATAATTTCGGCAGTTTGTTTCTTTTTACATTCAAAGATTGTAAAATAAGAGCTTGGTAGGAGTTATTCGCAAGATGTTGAACTAAATAAGGCCTAGCGTTCCACTGCATGAACTTCATAGATCGAAGATGTTTAGATGGCATCATGTAAAGGGTGGGAAAACGCAATTAACGAACGTAAGTAAATACAAACGATAATATAATGAAAGGAAATCTTAAACACGCTCTAATAACACAAAGATTGTCAGAACAATGCTTAAACAATACGCCTACATTAGTTTGTCAGAAAAATATGACAAAAATAAAAACAGACGATTAGTCCTATATAGGCATACAAGGGTTACTTGAAATATTTCTCTCGTCTATAACTGATTAAGAATCTACAATATTCTAAATTACGATGCTGAACAGTCGTTAATGGCGAAGTGAACGTGGATTACTCAGCAGTCCCAAGTTTGCATGTGGAACAAAAATTGACGTCAGTAGAAAAGGTCCCAGTCGCTCAGGGCAAGGTAAGGATTGAACCAGTCACGATGTAAAGGTCTGGAGTAGGTAAGGGAGTGGTAGAACCTTGCAGAGCGTGATGGCTTCCTCGGTGTTTCCCAGAGGAGGTTGCGAAGATGACGCCCGATATTACTGGCGAGGATGCTGGTCCCTCTGGAGTTAGGGTGGATGGCGTCCCTCAGGTTGTACCGCTTGATGTCGTCATTCCTGACGAAGGAGATGTTGAGCACTTCGTGTAGCTCTGAGGTGACCATTGCGTTGTACAGCTGCCTCTTCACTTCTAGACTGGAATCTTTTACGGCGGTGGAGTTACTAACAACACGCTTTATTGTAGGGTGTATTTTGGCCATGCCTTCCACAGCAGCAGTGGTAAGGTTATTGCATGCTTCTTTGGCATCTTTGGCTTTAATATCATTGACGCCACAGTGGATAACAACAGCATCTGGCTTGTCAAGAGAAGAGCAGGCAGTTTTTAGTGTGTTTTGGGTGTCTGAGAGAGTGTAAGCTTTTTCTTTGCAGGCTTTGAAATCATAGGATTTACCTAGTCTGTTTGGCTGTACGTGATTCAGCACAGAGTCATGCAGAATGAACACTTTTGGTAGGTCTGATTCCTCGCTTTCTTTCTTGTTCTTCTTGGAAGAGACGCCGAGTACGACTTTTTGCGACTTGCGTCATCCGAAGTAATTTCGTCATGCGAAGCGGGCGACTTCTGAAGAGATTTTTGTACTTTTGCGCTTGCATTATTTGGCCTATCTTTCTTTTTAAGATCCGCCTGTGCGTGTGGTTGAACTGCACCTGGTGGTGGAGGCGCTCTAGCTACCTCTGCGAAAGTGCGTACTGTACTTGCATCTTCAGTCTGTGTTGACTGGGTTACAGTAGAACGGTGTTCTATTTTTGCGTTCTGCACTGACTCCTGATATTGAAGCACAGTCTTTTCCAAGGAAGAAATCCGATCGCAAAGGGTCAAAATCACTTGCTTCAAATCAGGATCTGCACTTTTTATAGAATCGGGCATCTCTGAGGTGGTATCGTAGGATTGATTGATGTGTGTGTGTGTGTGTGTGTGTGTGTGTGTGTGTGTGTGTGTGTGTGTGTGTGTGTTGTGAGAGAGAGAGAGAGAGAGAGAGAGAGAGAGAGAGAGAGAGAGAGAGAGAGAGAGAGGGACTCATGCACACACTGACACAAGGACAGACAGACACACATAGACACAGATAACACACACACACACACACACACACACACACACACACACACACATACACACACGCGTGCGCACGCGCGCGCACACACACACACACACACACACACACACACACACACACACACATACATACGCACGCGCGCGCGCGCGCGCACACACACACACACACACACACACACACACCCGGGGACGTCTCCTTGTTTGTTCTATGTGCTCTGCGTTTCCATTTCTGCTGGGCGATTCAGTCTCGTAAGCAGCAGTCGGTTGGAGATACGAACGCGTATTTCTTCCATCATTGGAGCAAGAATTGCCTCCCTTGTTCGTTATTTACCGTCTACTGTGCCCTGCATCCTTTCAGATTTTCTGGAGAGGAGAAGGGTTATAGATATGCGGCAGCTGCACGTATACCGAAACTGAGGTGATGGACGGGGAGGCGCGGGTGAGGGATGGAGAAGGGTGGAGAGGGTGGAGGGCGAGCAGGTGCATCTTTCTCAATTATGAGACTCTTTGAATGCCAAAAAAGTGGGATCAAGGCAGTTCATGTGTCAATTCCGTCTACACCACTTGCTGGCAGAGCTAGTTCATTGTGAAGTGAGGGTATGCTGTCATTTTGGGGCCCCGTACGCTAGCTGCTGCGCCCTGTCCTTACACAAGTCCCAAAGTCCCAAATGGAGCATTTCGCGTTCGTATTTGACACTTTTGTCGATTAGTCACAGATTGTGTACTGTTAGCGAACCGGGGGGGGGGGGGGGGGGGGGGGGGGGGGGGGGGGGGGGGAGGGGGGAGGGGGGGAAGGAAAAAAAAGCCGTGGACAAACGAATCACAAGACAAGACATGACGCATTTGGACATCTTAGGTCTTCTTCAGGCAAGATACAAACCAATTAGGACAAACCAATTAGGACAACGACAATGAACAAGCAGTCACTTATCTTCAATCACTTCAGCGCAAGACAGGCGTTGAATGAAAACGAGTCTGTCAGAAGAAAGATAATGTGTGGGTCAAGATAGCAATGATGATAATTATATTACTGATATAAATACTGATAATGATAGTGATGATGATGAAAATGTTGAAAAAAAACAACAAAGACAGGACTACTGCCACTTTTGGTGATAATATGGCCAAAGCAGTATGGGAGAAAGGAGAGTGGGTAAGAGGATTCTTAAACGGCATGGTTGCCATAGCAACAGTCTTAACGACAATGACAATGGTGATGTTGATGGTAGTGATGGTAATATCAATACGAACAATCGTATTAATGATGATAATGCTAACAAAAAACAACAACAACAACAACAACAACAACTCACACAGAAATGGGGAGAAAAACATGTAAATTGTGGTTTTGGTGGATGGTGATCACAATGAGACTAATTGTGAGAAGTGAAATAGTGTTGGCATAGGATAATAATATAATGATACTAGTTGGAAAGGGATTGAGTGGAAATGGTCAATGGGAAAAGTGTTGACATGCCAGTAACAACAACAACAACAACACACACACACACACACTACACTACACACACACACACACACGCGCGCGCGCGCGCGCGCGCACGCAAGCACGCATGCACGCACGCACGCACGCAAAGGAATTTTGACTGATGGAGGAGGGTCATTTGAGATCAACAGTACAATAGCATGATGATCATTATCATCAGTGAAATAAAATGGTAGCATTAACATAACAATGTCAGTTGAGAAAAAAAAAAAGAAAGAAAAGAAAAGACTGATGGAGGATGACCATTTGAGATCAACAGTACTATATGATGATGGTCATTGTCATAAATGGGATAGTGTTGTGGCATTGGTATCATAATGCCAGTTTGGGGAATAAAGGAAATGATCAATGACTAATGGATGATGATCATTGTCATAAGTGAGATCAATGATACTGCAGGATGATGTTCATTGTCATAAGTGAAATAATGTAATGGCATTAGTATAAAAATGCGGTTGAGGGAGGGGCAAAAAAAGTTGATGACTGATGGATGATGATCATTTGAGACCAACAGTACCAGAGGAGGTAGTGGCATTGGTACTATAATGCCGGTAGGGGGAATAAAGGAAATAATCAATGACTGATGGATGATGATCATTGTCATGAGTGAGATCAACAGTGTTATAGAATGTTGATCATTGTCATAATTGAAATGATGGCATTAGTGTAATAATGCCAGTTGGGGGAATGTATATGATCAGTGACTGATGGGTAATGGTCATTGTCATATTTGAGATCAATGGCACAAGGGTGATGGTCATTGAAATGCCCAATGACTGATGGATGTATGATCGTTGTCATAAGTGAAATAATGTGATGGCATTAGTAAAATAATGCTGGTGTCGGGGGGAGCAGGAAGGGAAACAAAAAAAACAAAAAGAAGAACATCAATGACTGATAGATGATCATTGAGATCAAAAGTACTATAGGATGATGGTCATTGTCATAAGTGGAATAGTGCAGTGCCATTGGTATAATAATGCCAGCTCAAGAAACAAACAAAATGATCAATGACTGATGGGTGATGATCACTGTCATAAATAAGATCAATAACATTCTAGGATGATGGTCATTGTCATAAACGAAATCATTTGACAGCATTAGTGCAATCATGGCTGTTGACGGAGAGAGGTAAAACACACACACACACACACACACACACACACACACACACACACACACACACACACACACACACACACACACACTACTGATGGTTGATGATCATTTCAGATCAACAGTACTATAGGATGATAATCATTGTCATGTAAGTGGAATAATGTATAATGAAATATCAAAACAGTAGCACATACTCAAGAAATGAATAGTCCTTCTGATAACGACTAATAAGACATTTCTCTTTTAAAGTAAGCGTAGAGTACTGCCCTGCCATGCAGTCTCAGATACAGTGGAAATTACTTGGCATCACCTTCATCTTCAGGCAATACAAATAAATGTGCCTTCGAGAGGGATTACGATGGTTCCCTCATGCAGCTAGTGAAGGCTTCTCATATTTATAATATATTCCCCCCATTTTCTCATCTTCAATTTTTTTCATAAGCTCAAATCTTTGCCTAGTCATTACTATAAAGACTGACGAATTGTTAGCCTGCACTTGTTTTCCCCTACTACTTAATTGTTCAGCATTTTATTGTTTGGTCAATCGGTGGGAGATTGCATCTCTTAGGAGATCCAAGTAAAGGTTGTTTTGTACAATTCTTTGCCACGCACAATGCTTGGGTTATTGAACAGCACAGCTGACCACTCAGACTGTTCCATATCTTTTGATCTCCCTTGCATCCTTGAATGGATTCTCAAGCATAGGCTCCAAGATTGTTCCCTACATTTTATACTGTTTGAATAATGCTTTTAGTTTTTCAGCCACTTTTTCCTCTCCACACTTTTGTTTGTTCCATTTTACTCCCCTTCGCTGGCTGCTTTGCGGGTGCTGTTGGATTCTTGTGCTGCTGGTGAATGATTATTAAAAGGATTTCAAATTCACAGTCCTCTCGGTGCATTTCAAGTCACTGGGCAGCTGTAGGCTCAATACTGCCGTTCACAGGAGAATCATCTCATCTTCTTGAAACTAAGCTGGTATTTCTGTGGAAACACATGGAAAAAGAAAACTGACCTTACTATATTGAAGGGCTTTTGCCCTTTCGCGTGTTACTGGACGGCTTACTTTCTACAGCGTGGATTAGGGACATGGCAGTGTGGTCCAAGAAAGGCAGCTGAAGGAATTATTTAACAGAAACAGACAATGTTTGGATATCTACAAGGGAGGATATCTGTGTTAGAGCTCGCGCTCGTCGAGGGTGATCGTTAAGTTGGTGGTGGGCACGCCTAAAGCAATTCAATTATATCAGTCAGGTTTACAGTTCTGTCGCAAAAAAGAAAATACCAAACATGGGGTGTGAAACAGTAATAATGCAGACCGTTGATAAATCCTCATCCTGGTGCACGGTACAAATAAATGTATGTGACTCTCAAGATTAATTAGCTGTGCCTATGAACTGACAAAACAACTTGTTTGCAATGAACAGACACGCGTTATCTTTCCCTGATTCACTTTTTCTGGAAGAGGTCTGTTTTGCCCGTCAATCATTTTGGCAGTGCAATCAGAGATGAACCATGGAACAGTATGCCTGTAATGCCGACATTGTTATAAACTCTTTGATTTCACTTATTATCGTTGAGCAATTCAGCTGTTTATTTGTTGGGTCAAACGTCACGTCTGTTTTATCAAATGCCACATGCATAAACTGTGCTATGATCTGGATTCCAAACAGAGAAAAAGACAGCATTTAGCAACTGAAAGACAGGCATTATCTTCCCTGATTCTTTGTTCTCAGAAAGGCCTATGATGGACTGCTGCAATCCAGTCCTTGGGCATCTCCCAATGGTTCAGAGCCTAATCACAAGGATACACTTTTACGGTTTTTTTACGCTTGATAAGCTGTTTCAATGTCCAAGCAGCCCTGTTACGGCATACTTTGTCGCCCCTGCACACTTTGTCGCCGGCGACAAACTGTGTTGCATACTTTGTCGTCGACGATAAAGTGCGCTGCACAGTTTGTCGTCCCAGCCATGAAAACATCGACAAGTTTGCACACTTTGTCGCCCCTTGCACACTTTGTCGTCACTTTTAATATGTGACATTGCTGCACACTTTGTCGCCCGTCGAAAGAAGAAACTCCGGTTCTGAAGTCATATCGTGTAAGTCTGACCTGATTTCATACTCCAGTTAAAAACAACAAACAACAACAACAACAACAACAAGAAACAAACAAACAAAGAAACAAACGGACAGAAAAAAAAAAAAAAAGCTCTCTCTCTCTCTCTCTCTCTCTCTCTCTCTTTCATTATTACATGTTTGTTTGTATACGTACGTGTGTGTGTGTGTGTGTGTGTGTGTGTGTGTGTGTGTGTGTGTGTGTGTGTGTGTGTGTGTGTGATTTTTTCTTTTTCTTTTCTGTTTCTTTTCTCCAGAGGGCCTGGTGTAAAGAAACTGTTAGCGTATCCAGTTACCCTCAATAAAGATTCGTGTTCGAAAAACTTCGTGTTCTGTCTGTCTGTCTGTCTGTCTGTCTGTCTGTCTGTCTCTCTCTCTCTCTCTCTCTCTCTCTCTCTCTCTCTCTCTAGGTATGGGTGGTGTCAAGGATTTTTGTATGTCTTTCGGAGGAGATTAAAGCAAGAATAGAGTGAACACGTGAATGAGAGTGACAGGCTTTTCTGTATATAGATCTTGTTGTAATCTGTGTGTGGCTCTCTACCTATATATCTATGCATGGATCGTGACAGGCATTTAAAGTATAGTATAACTAAGTTTAGATTTGGCATTTCTGACTTGTCAGTTCACTACTATAGGTATGAAAACCATAGGGCACAAGACTTAATTTGTAAACTATGTAACGTTGCAGTCGAAAATGCTCTTCTTGTTATGTTATCCATTCTACGATAGCATAAGAGAAAAGTTGACAGCTCAAAAGTTTATTCATGATCCAAATGGTTTTCGCGTATCTCTCTTGTTGGGCTCAACGAACAGTAATACAGTCAGAAAATTAGCACTTTATATTAATCAAGCATTTACAGCGCAGCATATTGCTGTAGCTTGAATGTATATTTATGCATGTGTATGTAATGATGTTTATGATTATGTGTTTTGTTTTTGTTTCTCTTTTCCAAAGAGGGTCTTGGCCTTATGGAAAACGATTTCATTTCATTTCATTTCATTTATCTGTCTGTCTGTCTGTCTGTCTGTCTGTCTGTCTCTCTCTCTGTATGTGTGTGTGTGTGTGTGTGTGTGTGTGTGTGTGTGTGTGTGTGTGTGTGTGTGTGTGTGTGTGTGTGTTCCATGCGCTGCAACAAAAGTATTGGCGTATTTTTCTGAAACTTTGGAGGTATATTTACTATGTGTCAAGGATGGTGCTCCCAGTTTATTCCCATTTCGCCCCTTCCCACTTCGCCTCTTCCCATTTCGTCCCCAATCTATTCCCATTTCGCCCCTTCGTATTCTCCCCCTTTCCCATTTTGTCCCTTTCCCATTTCTCCCCCTTTCCACGTAGCCACTGTCCCGTTCTGCCCCCTTCCTGTTTCACCCCTTATTCCCATTTCGCCCCTTCCCGATCTATGCCCTTCCTAATTTATCCAGGGCATCCCTTTCCAATTTCGCCCCTGTCCCATTCCGCCCCTTCTCATTAATTGGCCTCTGTCCGTTAATTCCCAGTTCTGAGAGAGAGAGAGAGAGAGAGAGAGAGAGAGAGAGAGAGAGAGAGAGAGAGAGAGACGGACGGACAGGTATACAGACATTTCGCCTCTATCCATTAATTCCCATTTGACCTCTCTTCCCAATTTTGATTAATCTAATCAATATAATTTCAATAATTTTTAATTCCCAACAAAACCGTTTTTGGAGAGACACATTTCAAGCATACAGAATATTCTGCAATAAATCTAAACCTTTGAATGTATCGGAAACAATGGCAGAGCCTCTTTTCTTCAACGATAAAATCAATGTAGAGAATATTTCTTTAAGGAGGTGTGAGTGGATAGACAACAATGTACTTTATATTGCTGATGTGTGCAAAAATAATGGGAACTTTATGGCGTTTGCGGAATTCACTGATACGTATAACATAAGAACCAACTTTCTGAGCTATAGAGCTATCATTCTGAGAATACAAAAATTTGTTAAAACTTTAAACCTTATGTTGGTAGATTGTAACAAGGCTCCTCTTTCTAGAGCCCTACACTTTATCCCATTCTGTTAAAAAAGGAACTCAGTTATATTATAGTAATTTACTAGATGATAAAAAAATATCAAAATGCACTCAGAAGTGGAATGAAAAACTGGGAAACTAATATTAATTGGAAGGCAACTTTTAGAAAAGTGAAAAAGATTCAAGAAATAAAATTAAAGTGGTTTCAGATCCGAATAATACATATTTCTTTCATCCATGGGAGTAAAACCCGATAACAGATGCAGTTTCTCTGCCGAGAAAGAAAAGATAGTATAGAGCACATGCTTTGGAGATGTGAATATGTCAATCACTTTTGGAAAGACTTTGAAAACGCTGTCAAAGAAAAATGTCCACACATTACATCCTTTTCTGTAAGTGAACAATTGGTTATCTTTGGTAACAACAATAGTTTTAAATCAGACGGTGTATTTGACTTGATTCTTCTTCTAGCAAAATTTTATATTTACACATGTAAAATGAACGACCAGGTACCTCAATACAACACATTCAAAATAATTCTGAAAAAAGCGATATGAAACCGAAAAATACATAGCTTACACAATGCTTCAATCAAGAAATTTTCATGTTAATTGGCAATTTTATAAACAGCTTATTAGTATAGAAGTAAACTGAACCATGGATATAAAATATGTATCTATGTATATATATATACACATATGAATGTGCATATGTAAGTGTGTATGGTGTCTGTATATATGCATATATATAGGTATGTAAACGTAATTATATATATGGATGTATGAAAATATATATGGGTATATGTGTGTATATATAAATTAAGCGACAAATAGTGAATATAGAAACACGACAGCAAAATAGGAAAAAAATAATAAAAAGGGGAGAAGGTAAACAATGGAAAAGAAAAAAATAGAACGAAGTATAGTCGTTGTTGTTGTATCTGTGTCTTTTTTTTGTTTTGTTTTGTTTTGTTTTTTTTTTTTCTCTGTGTGTGTGTGTGTGTGTGTGTGTGTGTGTGTGTGTGTGTGTGTGTGTGTGTGTGTGTGTGTGTGTGTGTGTGTGTGTGTGTGGGGTGTTTTTTCTTTTCAGTGTTGTTTCTTCATTTTTCTTTTTAATGAAATCAATTCCATTCTACTTGATTTAGATGTATGTATTAGTAATATGGTGAAAATAATCGTTTTGTACTTGAATGTATGTAAGTTATCAAAAATGAATTAAAAAAGATCAATACTTAAAAAAAAAAAAAATTAATTCCCATTTCACCCCTTCCCATTTCCTATTTTGTCTCTTTCCGTCACACCCCGGTTCGATGTTAACAGAAACCAAGCGATTCAAGCAGACCAGTTTCCTAGAATCTGCAACCACAGAATCAGTGGACTGAGAAACAATGTCACAAGGAAGATAGAGAATGCTATAGAATTTATGCAAACAAACGGGGAGGTGAAAGCCTGGCTGTTGACTAAAAATGCAAATTTTGCTTACATAAACTGCATAAACAAGTAGGAAGGGGCGAAAGTGGGAAGGGTACAAAATAGGAAGGGGCGAAATGAGAAGGGAAGGGACGAATGGGAGAGGGGTTAATTGGGAAAGGGACGAAAAGGGAAAGGGCAAGGGGACAATGGGGCGAATTGAGAAGGGGGCGTAATGGGAAGGGGGCGAAATGAAGAGGGGCAGAAAAAGAAATAATTTAGGGGCGAATTGGGAAGGCGCGAAATGGGAAGACACCGATGCCCACGTATATTTTCACAGAGGAGCCATTAATAATGGCTGTAATGGTCCAGAACAATTTTTCGTTTTTCATCAAATATCTCTCAAAAACTACTTGACCGACTGTCAAGCGGTTTTGACGAATTTGTGTCAAATGATTGTGTTCCTTCAGCTGATGGGACATAATCGTAATAATCTGTTATATAACATTAAAAACCGTCTAAATATTAGCAAAATGTATCCCACTCATTTTAGAGAAAGCTGATCGTTCTGGAAATTGGCAGGTGTGTTCAATATGGGGTGAAGGCCGAATATCTCAGAAACTACTTGACTGATTTTGAAGCGATTCTGGAGAGTCTGTGGCAAAGCAAAGAGCTCTTGATATAAAACTATTAGAAAACTGTTGCCATTCAAGATAAACTGGGTGTACATTTGTATGCTTTGCATCTTGTGCTCCTCTCCCCCCCTCCCCCTCCCCCCCTCCCCCCCCTCCACCCACACACACACACACACACACACACACACACACACACACACACACACACACACACACACACACACACATTTTCAAATTTCGGAGAAAATGCGGAATTCCGACAAAGTGTGGCTGCAACCCTTGTCCTTCGGAAATTCGGAGAAAGTGTAGTAAGTTCCGCATATTGCTTTTCAAATTCAATATTTATTTTTTTGGTTGTTTTAATGACATTTCCCATTATAAAGCGAAGGGAAATCCGACAACAAAAAATATCAAGTAAATGAAAAAGCTATAACAAGAACTGTTTGGAAGAAAAGTTTTTTCGATGAAGAGATCTCTTTCCTTGTCTGCATATGCTAGTATTCTAATGACTAAAGAAACGTATTTAAACTTGGAGCCAATTGCTCTAATGTGACTACTGCAACTTCAACTACTCGGCTACTATTGCTGGTGCTACTAGTGCAAAACATCAGCCCACTGGCCTTCACTTGAAAGGGTCATGTTCAGCAGAGAATAAAATACCAGAAAGTCCTGGTAATATCAAACTGAAAAACAGCCAGCATAGAAATACAACAATCAAATTGTGAAGAGCGCAGATGTTGGCGTCTCAAGGGGCGACAAAGTGTGCAGCGATGACACATGCCCAAAGTGGCGACCAACAATGAAGGGCACCGGTCGCCGTGGCGAAGTGGTTAGCGCCGCGGACTCCCGATCGGGAGACCATGAGGTCGAATGCCATCGATGCATCAGCTCCGAGGGTTTTTTGGCCTTGGTCGGTTCCTACCCATAGTTGAGTGTGCGATAGGCTTAAATGGGTAGACTGGGGATCACACAGACGAGTTTAATCCACTCTATAGATGCTCTTCAGATTGTGTTGCTCGAATTTCCTGGTCAACACTGCGACTCCCCAGTCGATAGTCGCGAGTTCTTACCTCAAGAAATCCAGGCTTTAATTATCCACTCTACAGTCCGAATGGATCCAAGCTTCAGGTACACGATGCAAAAGGTGAACACATTTTTCAGGCTAACGGTTTCCAGAATCCCTTTGCCCAGACTGCACACTGACTTCCCTGTTATCCTCAACGTTCCAAATCACGTCATTATTAGAAGCAGGACAAGCAAGCGGTCTTGCCTTGGAAACCAGGCGGATTGTAAATAATAGACAGTGGTATAACACTTGGCTGTGGTTGAGGGAAGACGATTTCAGAAACTTTTATATCACTGGCATTTGGACAAATCAGAGGTACCTCAGATTTTTCTTTCTTCTGTTCAGTGTGTTTAAATGCAAAGTTCGTTTTTTTTCTGTCTAACCTATTCTTATTTCTGTCCCTAAATCTCTATCCTAAAACGTAGTGAATTTTATGTTCTTAGACAAATAAACCCCATTTTGAGCGCCTGGGTTTACACTAGAAGCACACAATTCAGCTGATGCCACACAAGGGCCTCATTTTTGTACTCCCAGTTTCATTAAATCTAGGTTTGTGGCATCTACACTCAACATGGACAATTTGGATGTCCAACCATAACGAGACTTTCAAGTTGCATGTGGCGTAGGAACTGCAGGAAGCCTGTCAAAGATAAAAGTGCTACACTCAAATACAGTGGTGAAAAGTAGCACCTTTTCTTTACCCCCAGCATAATACATATAATCTTTTTCACTTATACGCTTGCTAATGACAAATACTGCACATACGAAAACTCAGATTAATCAAGAAATGTGATTTTTTTTTGGTTGTTGTAAATCGGTTAAAATAGGCCCTTAATGACATAGAGGCGAACAGATCGATAATTATGGAAATAATTATAACAAGATGCAAGCAAGACAAGACAATGACAATGTTTTCTAACGGTCACAAATATAGGCTCATATCCACATTTGTTTCTAGAGCTCTTTGCTTTGCCACAATCTCTCAAAAATCGCTTAAAAATCAGCCAAGTAGATTCTAAGAAACTCCATAAAGAAGAAAAAAAAAGAATTTATGGTCGTTATGGCGGAAGCTGGTGAAGATCGTAGAAAAATAAAATGTCACCATCGGCCTTCACCTACCAATTTTCAGAACTATCAGTTTTCTGTGAAAAGAGTGAAATGTGTTTTCCTGATATATCATGGTATTTAACCGTTATTTTAACAAATTGTCACAGTTATATCCATCTGAAGAAAGGCCTTGATTTGACATAAATTCGTCCAAACCGCTTTAAATCGGTCAAGTAGTTTTTGAGATATTTGGTAAAAAAAAAAAAACCCACAAAAAAACAAAAAACAGTTATTGCCCATTATAACCGTTATTAGCGGTTATTCTGTAAAATAAATAAATAAATGGCTAAATGAGATGTCGGCATCATCCTTGACCCATAGTAAAAGTGTGTCATACGTTTTAGAGAAGAATCATCCCTGTTGTTTCGTCTGCAGTGCGTGGAGTACACACACACACACACACACACACACACACACACACACACACACACACACAGATAGACACAGACAGACAGACAGACAGACACACACACACACACACACACACATACACACACACGCACACGCACGCACACACACACACACACACACACACACACACACACACACACACACTCACACACACACACACACATACACACACACACACACAGAGGAGAGAGAGAGAGAGAGAGAGAGAGAGAGAGAGAGAGAGAGAGTGAGAGAGAGAGAGAGAGAATTTTTCCATTTTGATTGTAAAGTATGGTTTTATAACGGAATCACAAAACACAAACCAATTAGTCTATGTCCAGTATGCACCATTGACTTCAGATCTGAAGTTTCTTCTTTTGAGGGGCGACAAAGTGTGCGGCAATGTCACATATGAAAAGTGACGACAAAGTTTGCAAGGGGCGACAAAGTGTGCAAACTTGTCGATATTGTTCATGGCTGGGACGACAAACTGTGTAGCACACTTTGTCGTCGGCGACAAAGCATGCAGCACAGTTTGTCGCCGACGACAAAGTGTGCAGGGGCGACAAAGTATGCCGTAACAGGGCCCATTTCTTCCTAAGCGATGTGGATCCAATAGCCGCGTAATGTTAAAAATGGTCTGCAAACTAGATGGTGATCTCACCATAATTTCGTTTTGCATCGTGCAACGGAAGGTCGACTCTATCCGCGTGAAGCTTACATCTCATGAGCAAATCCCTCTTCAGATAATCGCAATCGTCAGTCAGCTCATCTGACATGTTTGGGGTAGACTTCTCTTGCACGGATTTTAAAAGGAAATCTAGACGATATGCCCAATCATTCTGAGGCAAAGCTGAGACCTTGTGGCTCTGTCAAACGCTTGGAGGCAATCTTTCAAAGCATCGTTATCACCGAAGAAGAGAACACTAATACTAAGACTAGATTGCAACTTGTGGTTGGAGCCGGAGTCAAAGTGATAAATCACAGTTTCTGTCTTCACAGCTGCTCCAGATCTATGGTCACCATCTTGTACTGAACCACTATGCATCGGACCTCCGATTACCTCCCCTCTTCTCTCAGCTCTGCTTTCCCCTCCACAGTGCTTGCAGGAATCTCTGCCTTTTGCCTATCAAACGCCAGCATGCAAAGCACAACCAGTTCCAACAACCGAAGATCACAAAGTAGGCGTTGACACTTGATGTTCTTTTCATTTCCAGTGAACAAACTTACAAACGCTGCTCAACCTTTTTCTCGCTTACTTTCTTCCTCACCTATTGTTGTATAGTTCTCAACACTTGCATGAAGAGTTAATGTGCTATAAAATGATCCCTCCATTTGGTATGCTGATATTGAAAGCGCTGTTTACATAGGCAGTCTGCCATAACTGTAGATATGGAAATATAGGAATGCTCTCAGACTATGAACTAAATTCATTACTATCTCACTTCTCTGAACGCTAGTTCATAGCATTCAATTCAAGTAAATTAAATGAGAAATCTGATATATGTTCGATTATACGTTTAAGCCTTGTTTTGCCCCGATATTGTCATGATAACGGATCAAATGGCAACGAACATTATGAATACCAGAACTGCTCTTGATTCAGTAAATTTCAGCAGCATCTGCCCAGGTGTTGACTATCTCCTGAATCAGAACTCCACAGACGACATGTTCCTGACTGTGAAAACAATTTACCACAGTTCAAGCACACCAGGGTGTGGTGTATGGGGTGTGCGAGGGTTCCACCTCTTTCTGTAAAATGTGTGTGCGGGGCACAGATACTGGACTACGTGTTCGATTAAAACGATTAAAGTTTGAGTGTATTCCAGTCAGTGGGAGTTACATATAGGATGTAGAGCACAAAGGGAATGCTCAGCATGCAGTGTAAACTGTATGCGGCATTCTATGGAAGAATATGTTTTTGACTTTAATGAAACGAACTTGTGTTTGTATAGCAAGAACTGTCCAGTAGTCAACGTCGATTTTGAAAATGCAGAAAATGCCGATATATTTAATGAATATATCACGGTATACTACTCTGGATATATTGTTCTGACAGAACTTGTGTCTTGGCATCATAAAGTCCATAGACAACATGATTTGAAGGTTTCACCAAGATCTGCTTTCTTACTTAGTATTCGACAATGATGGTTTATTTACGCCACATGGCAATGCAGTTACATGGAGCTCGTTTACGGAACACGAAAGGTAACTCTTCAATGGGTGAAACGAATACACACTGTATTCCATACTCCGACGATTCTCCTTTCTGTTTCATATATTCGTGTTTTGCTTCGAAAAGTTAACGACTGTAAACCTCTGAACATCAAAGCATATTTTTTCTGTTATTTATGAGAATGATGGACCACAGAAGCTGCCCAATGGTTTGTGTAACTGTTCTGCTGGCCGGTACACTACATTCCGTGATCACTTGCCCTGCAATCTGAAGACAAGAGTGTGAAGATGGACGGGATGAAACTGAACACTGTCCCTTCAGCAGTCCTGGTTGTCAGGGCTGGTGGCTTCACGTAACAAGTGCTTTGTATATTCTAGGGACGAACTTGCTTTTACCATTGATTTTAAAATTGTATTACAACATCAACGTCTGACAAGAGGTGGTAAAATTGCTTCCGTAAAAACTAGAAGGAAACGCTAGACTCCTTGCACATCTTTAAGAATTATTACCATTTTCAGGTAGTGATTGGTTTTTCAACAGGATGGTACTTGCAACCTTTTATATATAGTAAACGCCGTATATGGGACGACAACACTGTGATGTACAGCATGCAGCATTGGCAACCAGACTATGACGTTGATGCATACAAAGGTGCCAGGAAAGCCAGAGAGTTTGTTCTTATTTCAATGACACTTGGATTTGTTGATTCCATCGATAAAGGTATCCTGTGTGAAACAAAATCACAAGATGAGAGCGCGTTGCCTTTTCGTGTCACAACGGGTGAACTACAATCGAGCTCAGGTTTCTCTTCAAGCACCCGTCAGGTTTTGTCTACTGAACTGGGAATGATTTCACTCATCAGTACTTGTCGTGTCAGCACACAACAGTTATTCCACAAGAGGGGCGAATAGCCATTGCGTGAAGACGGAGGCAAATGATCACCACAACGCTACAATAGTTAGTCCTGGTAGCGTGCCTGTTGCCATGTCTACGTGTGATGATGTTGCCATGGAAGTGCATTTCACTGTGGTGTGTGACTTTAAAGAAGACTGTCTGGATGCCAGCGATGAGTCATTCTGTGAACTCCCCTCATGTTCCAGTTTTCTGTGTCGAGATGGCCGATGTGTGTTAGGTAGCCAACGCGGTAATGAGTACTCTGACTGTTTGATGATTCTGATGAGAGGAACTGTCCAAAAAGCACAGCGTTCTTCCATAACAACAGTCAACAACACTTGAATATCAACCTAGATGGCACTGGCTACTTCACTCAGCAGATGATAAGAGATGACGCGAGCCATGTCCAGAGAGTCATTATCGTTGCACAGCAGAGTGGCTGTACTGTCTCCCTGTCTACACCCGTTGTAAAAAATTAACCATCCACCCACCCCATTCTAAAAACTATACCTAATGGTATAAACAAAAGACTGTCTAAACTGTCATGCAATGAGAAAGCATTTAACAGTGCAGCAGCCGAATACCAAGAGGCACTGTATAAAAGTGTTACAACTACAAATTACAATACAACCCAGATAACAACATGAACAGCAATAAGAAAAAACAGGGAAAAGAAATATTATATGGTATAACCCTCCATATGATGGAAGAACAAAAACTAACGTAGGAAAAGAGTTCTTAAGAATCCTTACATCATTCCCAAAAGAACATGTACTATCTAAAATATTCAATAAAAACACCATCAAGCTATCGTACTCGTGTATGCCTAACCTTAAAAATATAATTGATTCTTTCAATAAAACCAAAAGCAATACAACCAAAGAGGGTGACGAAAGGACATCTTGTAATTGCACAAAAAAGGACCAGTGCCCTCTGAATAATAAATGTCTCTACAATAATATTGTGTACCAAGCTACAGTAACAACGGACAGTGATAAAGAAACATACACAGGGATCACGGCTAACCGTTTTAAAACCAGATATGCAAACCATAAACAGTCCTTCAAGCAGGAAAAATATAAAAAACCAAACAGAATTAAGCAAATGTATTTGGAAGCTTAAAGATAAAATCATGGAAAATTATAAAAAGAGCAACACCATACAACAACATTTCTAAAAACTGCAGTCTATGCACTACAGAAAGTGGCTGATATTATGTAAACCCCATCTAGCATCTCTGAACTCTAAAGTAGAAATGATAAACAATTGCAGGCATAAATGGAAATCTTTATCAATGTACCATCCCCTGGCACGTCGCCCCTGAACGCGCCCCAAAAAGATAAAAAAAACTACAGGCCACGTGCCCACACGTACAGTGCTCACACGCCCACACAACATACTATATAACACCGGTGGTGCGCCCAGTTTGTACCCTGAGGAGAGCTCTTTTAGCTTGAAACAAATTTGTAGTTTTTTTTTTAATCCTTCATTTTAAACCTATTTTAAACTGTTATGTCGCTTCCTGCTTGGTTGAGCACTTTTAACACTCTGAGTGGCCTTTTAATCCTATATATATATATATATATATATATATATATATATATATATATATATATATATATATCCCCCATCGGAGACTATAAGCTTGCTAAAGGTTCATTTTGAGAAGCATTTATTATTCCCCAATCACCCCACTTAAGCACATACTGTCAGTTAGGCAGAATCATCTACCACTGCAGATAGGAAGGCTTATCACCCCCCTATTTCTACAATCTAAGACATAAGAGCAAGCTTTGTTTATAATTCAATATTTCTTGCTGTCATTGCAACACCTAGCCGCTCTGTAAGTTGCTGGAATGGTGCTCGGTACTTATCCTTGAATATATATATATTAAAAATACTGCTAAAACGCCTAATAAAAATCTTAAGGTGCTCAACCCCTGGGGAGCAACATCTGTTAAAAATAGTATGATATGAAACTTCCTTTTATCATACTATTTTTAACAATATATATATATATATATATATATATATATATATATTATGATGGACCATCTCACGCGATATTTACCAAGCAGAATACAGAGTACAGACTGATCACGTATGGATATACTTTGCAGAATAGCATGGTAACAGTTAATCATTTCCAGGGGACTACATTACTCCACATGAAGGCAACAAACTGAGCAGCCATCTTTGTTTCTTAAACGAACGCCATTGGCTAAATTCACGGGATCACAACTTTGTTGTGGTGACAGAAATCAAATCTCTCTCTCTCTCTCTCTCTCTCTCTCTCTCTCTCTCTCTCTCTCTCTCTCTCTCTCTCTCTGTGCGCGCGCGCGCTCGCATGCGTGCGTGCATACGCGTATGCATGTGCGCGCGGATGTGAGTGTGTGTGTTCCTCAATTTAACGTCTTCTCACTAAAAATGATATCAGACGATGTGTAAATGGGTGTGTGGTATGCGGGTGCGTGCTCAAGAAGAGAACGGTGGAGGGATGGGAGGGAGTGTGTAAAATTTTGAATACTACTACTTGTCATAAAAAATAAAAACAAGTAAACAAACAAACAACACAAAAACTAGATAAAACCAATTTAAGATAATGCCAACTGGATTCTGTAAGAAACTTGACAAACTAATCTGAGAAACGAATAATCATTCAACATTTTCGAGAGTGATGACGTCGATCTATCGGTAGTATTACCACCTGCCATGATAATCAAGGTCTTTGTGTTGGGGCAATGAATTAACAAATGTGAAACACTTTGTGCATTTCCACACATACATCTAACATTGCCACTGAATTTTGTTTTCAGTCAGTGAATTTAAACGGTAATCTGTGAATTAAGCTTATTACACTCAAGGTATATGAGTTAAGTAAGTTTTTTTGTTGTTTTATTCTGTGTTCTAGAACTGTATGCAATACAGTTATGATAGTACTGATATTCCGAGTTCTTTAAGGACTGTTGGAAGCTTTTCTCAGTCTGTTTGTCAAATAAATAACATTCTGAAAGATCTAAAGGTATTTTAGCGAAGTTATGCTTTCCATATTTCTAGCTGCTCTTTTTGCTACGTGATCAACCTTTCATTTGATACAATTCCACTGTGAGATGGTACCAATAAAACGTAACAGTAATCCCTTTAAGTGATAAAAAGTGAATGATATGGTTAATTTCTAACATAATCTCAAGTCGGAGTTTTGAATTTTGGGACTGGAGGGCAGCTAGAATCGATTTGCCATCAGTACACACAAGAAGTCGACAAGAATTTAGGGGGATATGTAAAATAATTTCCAAAGACATCAAAATGACAATGAGCTCTGCACCAAATATGGAAAGATTTTTACCGAGATAATAGAGTTTCTCTACATTCAAATCTGGAATAATTAAAGCAGTACCTGTTACATTATCTTCTAAAATTGAGCCATCAGTGAAAATCTTCATATCATTTCTGTAAGTTTCATCCAGATGAATATTGACATTTTTTTTAATATATAGGGGATGTCTTTTTTGATATTTCATTGGGACTGATATCAAAAGAGGCTTTTTGCATCCACCTGGAACTGGTGAAAAGATGCTTTAGAAGCAATGTTAGTGATTTCAGAATCTATGTTTTATGGAAATATAAGACTTAATAAATCTGAAATAAATGTCAGCGATCCGCCCAGAGAAACGTGGACAAACGAGTCACAAGACAAACCACAACACGTTTCGACCCCTTAGGTCTTCTTCAGGTGCAACAAAAAAAAAACAAATAACGAAAATACACTTAGCTTTGATCGCTTCTGTGTTCAGCGCAAGGAAGAAGGCGTTGATTCAACGTTGAAAAAAAAACCGGACTGTTTTTAACTACTGAAAGAAAATGTAAAAAGTGCAGTGACAAAAAACTTATTTGTTTGGAGACTTTAACTGCGTTCATAGCAATGCTCTTGATATAGTATCGGGCAAGCCCCACCGTGAAAATGAAGTTCGGGGTCCTCAATAAATTAACGAAAGACCTAGAATTGAGTGATGTTTAGAGAGTATTTCATGCTAATGAACATGATTATACATGACACAGGTGCAGTACATTTATAGCTCGTAGGCTTGACTATTGCTTTACAACATAGGATGTATTAAGTGATTGTGTATCATATGAACATCTGACCATTCCACACTCGCACCTTAAGGCTGTTGAAACAGTTGAAATGAACCAGTGTGAATTCAACAGTAGCACCAGCAGCAGCAGCAGCAGTGGCAGCAGCAGCAGCAGCAGCAGCAGCAGCAGCAGTAGTGGTAGTAGTAGTAGTGGTAATAGCAGCAGTAGTAGTTGTAGTAGTGGCAGATCGTCTCATCATCATTTTCCTGAAACAAGTTGCTTCCGTGATTTTAACATTCTCAGTACCTTTCTCTTCATATGCTTGTCCGCGTTGCTCTGCTGCCACGGTCCACACAAAAGAGAAATGGACAGAGAGCAGAGTTAAGTGGCAACATGAACACAACCAGGGCTTTGTAGATGCTGTTGAATTCAGTGATACCAGCGGAGGTCATCGCCAAAGCCAAGCCAAATATCAACCAACAAATGGCGTTTGTAACTGCAATCTTAGTCGCCACGTGGCTGAAAAATACATTGACCTTTTTATGGGTTCGAGCTGGATTCTGTACTTTGGTAATCGACGGTGAATCACGACAAGAAACCCCACTATTACTAAGAAGAAAACGAAATTGTTAATCAAAATAACAGGAAACCACCTAAAGGTTTGGACATTATTATAACGCGTAAAGAGAGCCAGACGGCACAGACCAGACTGGCCATGCAGACCCCAGTGTGACAAGCCAGGAAGAAATGGTATGACTGACAACATGACTCCGACAATCCATGCTACAGGGCAAACTGTGACTCTGAATGGTTTATCGTGTCTCACTGATTTAGCAGGAAAGCAAAGGATTATATGATGATCAAACGTTATGAGCATAATTATAAAAAACAGACACTTTGTTGGACACTAAGCATAGGAAACCGCTTAGTTTACAGATGATGCTATGCGTCCATTCTTTTTCTGTTTGGATGTACTTTCCATCCAGCATAATGTCCGCTACAATACTAATGCCCACGTGACATCCCATGCACACATTAGCTAAATGCAAGTGTGCCAAGGCTCTCGCAAAACTTCGGTGAAACATTTTACTGAATACAATTAAAGCCACAAAGCACGCTGGATTCCCTAATATGGCAGACACACTCGCTGACCAAAAGAAAAATCTATACAATGCAGATGGAAAAAGACTTGTACAAGAAGTAAGTATGGTATTAGGAGCTATGCATCTTACTATGGCTGAACGATGAGGAAGTAGGTTCTCACAGCAAAATCTGTAGTCTGACGAAAAGAATGTTTTCAGGTGTACAGCGTCTGACAAGAAATCCCACGGAAAGGCTTTAACCGGATTCCCTCGCATATCGACTTCAGTCAGTTGTGGAGCATTTTTAAAGCCTGTAGGGTTGATGATATGTATGGCAGAAAAGGACAAATTAAGCCATTTTACATGGTACAAATACAGAGATAATAAAGTATTGACAACATTGAAATGCGCATTTGATAAACTCACACGTCTTAATCCATAATTAACGTGCTTTCCGAGCTGATTTGAAATTTGACTGAGGGGATTGTTTGCCAAATACAGTGTTCTTAGGCGTGATAAATGGAGAATGTCAGCCACTTGAAGCCTATTTAAGTGGTTATTGCAAAGATCAAGGTGTTGTAAGTTGTGAAGTTCAATGCGTGAAATATTGAAAAGGGAACAGTTACACAGAATCAGTCGAATCAAATATACATTTGAAACAAAATGCGATAACAACATTCCCGTGCCTGTGGCTTCCACGTAGCGAAGTTCAGGATACTTTCAGCAAGAAATATTTTGCTACATAAGAAAGAGTGACCCAGACACAGACAACCTTCGGGACAGGTCATATCACACATGAATTCATCGTCCCGCAGTGGGCACTGACCCCAGCCATCGCATAGATGATCTCCATGAACACACACTTTGGAACCTTGACATTGATAAAACCCAGGACAGCTTTCCCTCTCACAGTCTTGTTCGTCTTCTCCTCCAAAAACACAGTCAGATAATCCATTTACACCGAGTGTAGACAGGGAGACAGTACAGCCACTCTGCTGTGCAACGATAATGACTCTCTGGGCATGGCTCGTCATCTCTTATCATCTGCTGAGCGAAGTAGCCCGTGCCATCTAAGTTGATATACAAGTGTTGTGTACCTGGAGCAATGCAAAAAATGCGGGATTTTCTGACAACCTCTCTCATCAGAATCGTCAAAACAATCAGAAAATCCATTACAACGTTGACTGTCTAGAATGCATTGGCCTCTCAAGCACAGAAAACCGGAACATGGAGGGTGTTCACAGAATGACTCATCACCAGCTTGTGGACAGTCCTCTTTAAAGTCACACAGGAGAGTCAACTGCACACTCTCAACATCATCATCACATGTAAACATGACACTAGCAGCCTTTTCTGTATCAAACTTTGAAGTGTTATGGGGAACATTCATGTGTGCCGACACGTAGCACTGTAAAGTTGCTGCACTACCAGAATAACTGTGTTGATTACACAAGAATCCATGCAAGAAATGACCATCAGAGCGTACACAGATAAAACTGTCGAGTGTTTGTGAACATAAATGAAGTCGGGTCTGATTCAGTCAGTAAACGCAGGGAGGACACACATTACTTTCTCGTGATTTCCTTTCACACAAAATAACAGATTCAGACATAAAAGCGAAATCTGGAGTATTGAGTTTCATTGAATTAAGCCCATACTCTGCAGAACTTTTACTACTACCTGCGTAGAACCGGAAATGATCCACATTGTAGGCCACAGTGTTGTCAGACCACATACTAAGTCTGCTATACGTTTAAAGGTTGGGAGTGCCATCCTACTGTGAATCCAACAATAGCAAAAAAAACTATGATAATTTTCAAATATGTTCAGAGAGTCTTCCTTTTCCTTCCTGGTTTTAATGGAAGCGAGTCTTGCATTTTTTGCCTGACACTCACGTTCAAAATATGATACAGACAAAGTCCTAAAATTCGCTCCTAACAATAGGTAACATTTGTTACGTGAAGCCACCAACCCTTGACAGCCAGCATTGCTAAAAGAACAGTGTTCTGTTTCATCCCGTCCATCCTCACACTCTGCTTTTAGATTACAATGTAAGTGATCCTGGAATTTAGTGTAATGACCAACAGAACAGTTAAACAAACCATCAGGCAACTTCCGAGGTCCATCGCTCTGAGACATGACAGAAAAGTATGCTTTAATATACCGAGCGGCTATGCATTTACACTTTTGTCCATAAATAATTCGAGCAAATGATACAAATAGAAGATGAGCCG
This sequence comes from Conus betulinus, assembly GCA_016801955.1. Lineage (NCBI taxonomy): Eukaryota > Metazoa > Mollusca > Gastropoda > Neogastropoda > Conidae > Conus > Conus betulinus. Next base: position 195,665 of record JADBJO010003829.1, read on the forward strand.
GATCGGCAAATCCGGTGCGAACTGTTGTAAAACATTCCCTACCCAACTTTTGGTTTCTGCAAGTGAACTGCACAGAAATACAATGGTATCCACCACAAATACTCCATGATAGTTGAATACTTAAAAGGAAGGCAGATCTTGGTGATATTTCCAGATCATAGTATCTACAAGAATAATCACGCTTCAAGGTGACGAGTTCTGTCACAACAACATACCCAGAGTGTTCCGTGATGTATTGCACGATTAAGTTAGATTTTGTCATGTTTTCAATGGACAGACTTACCTTGGGATTATTTTTGGCAGAAAGACGCAAGTCATGTTTTCTTATATCAAATATCATTTCTTCAAACGAATGCGACATGCAGCTAACAATGCATCCATAACACTGGCTGTCTGCTGTATGGTCAATACGTACTTCCCATTGACTGGAACTGCACTCATATTCTAAGCGTTTCAGATGAACCCGGAGACCACCATGTATAAGCTTTATGGACATTTTGCAGAAAAAGGTGGAACCTCACACACACCCCGTACACCACACCCTGGTGTGCTGTAAACTGTGGTACATTGTTTCCACAGTGTGAGGCATTCACCCATAGGAACATGTCGTCTGTGTAGTTCTGGTTTAGGAAATAGTCCACCCCTGGGCAGATGGTACTGATACTTCCTTTATCAATAGCAGGTCTGCTACTTAGAAGGTTTTTCCTCGTACTTTCTGTAAACGTGACAACATCAGTGTATGTGTATAGATTTTTATGGATCCATATATGTTGTTACAAATGTCAGATATAGATTTCTTAAATTCTGTAGTCTCAAACTGAATCCGAAAAAACCCTACAAAACATGGAATACAAATAACAATGCTAGTGGATGGCCTGACACTTTCCAATGATTAAAAAAAAAAGATACGAAACAAAACAAAATCACTGTTAGTATATGGCCTACCGAAACCTGTATTATCTGCGTAAATTATGTTGTGGTAACATGCATATGGAAACTGGACAAACCCCATATTTGTGTACGTATGATGTGTGTGTGTGCTTGCGTGCGTAAGTGTGTGCGTGCGTGAGTGCATGCGTGCGAGTGTGCGTGTGTGTGTGTGTGTGTGTGTGTGTGTGTGTGTGTTTGAGAGAGATTCAGATTCAAATCATTTATTCATATAACTGGCCAAGGCCATAATGAAGGGGTGTGGGAACACACAAAGCACAATAGTATACTAATAGAATTGAATTACGGAACAAAACAAGAATGATTCGAAGGCACTCAAAAATTGAAGAAAGCTCTATACTTCGAACGCTACGCCTCGAACAAAAACAATGAAAAAAGAAACATTAACAGGTTAAGAAGAAGTATATGAACAAAGTAGGCTCAGTTGAATCCAATATGGTTATCTGCAATATTTCGGTTTCATAAACTTTTTTCTACTGCTCATGAGAGGTGGGTGGTACAGGACGAAGTGTGATTTGGTTCCACGTTATTCTTCAGACAAAGGACAAAGCATGTCACAATTATTACATGTTCGATATCTCAAATAAAGCATGGCTAATGCAGATAATCCTAACTTGAATTTTGATCTTCCATGTTTTGGTGCCTATCTATGTTTAAGGTTAAGTATGTTTTCATCCGAACAAATTGATATCCAAATTCAAACAAAGAAGCACACACTTAAGTCACTAATTACTTTTACCTTTAGTATCTAAGTCATATGATATATTGTACGCCTTAGTAGGAGTTGCAAAGTTTTCCATTTGTATCAGTTTGAGTCAGTGGCAAAAACACCTGACAGCAGAAGGAATGTAATGGGGAATCGATCCGTTTCATAGTAAATAAGATCAATTGGAGTCCGTCGGTCTATACCTAGCAATCTTTTGAGAGCAAAATTATTAACGGTCTTACAATACACATCAAATGTTCTACTCCCCATAGCTCAGAGCCGTACTTTCCAACAAGTTGTACCTGAGTATCAAAGAGTTATATTAATAACGTAAATGAAAAAACTATTAAGAATAGGTAAAGTTTTCACGATGCAAAGCAAAGCATTTTTCGCCTTACTCGAAAGATCTTTGCGCACACACCAACAAAACCAAGCGTGTTAAGAATAACATGCCTAAATATCTGTAAATATAGACAACCGGCATATTAATACCATCGTAAGCATACCTTTCTCTTACACTTGAATATCCACCTTTGTGCAACACTATGGTTTTGCCTTTCTGCACATTGACTTTCAACTGTGCTGATTTAGCTGCTCAGTGCAAGCTATTCTACTGTGGTTATAACCCTGATACAGTTTAAGCAGAAGGATAAACATTTCAAAAGCGTCGAATCACAATAAAGCGCCATGTTGACAATTATTGTTTACATCAACTGATTAATAAAGAAAATAAGATAAGGCTGCATGCATCTCTGTGCTCGACTCCTCTAACGAAATAGTCTATTAATTGTGTTCCACGAAGAACTCTGGTTCTGACTATCATACATACCTGTTTATAAATTTTTATAGAATTTACATTCAATGCATTTTTTTTTAAATCAAAGTGGGTCTGATGAAATTACTACTAATGGAGTCAAACGCTTTTTCTAAATCTATAACAGCTCAGTATAACGTTCTATTATAAGAAAACTGCTTCTGTATAAGCGCAAAAACAAAGTAACATGTGGTCAATAGTTGAGTGACCCTTCTCTAGAGCTTGATTAATCATCACCTGTGACATTATTTTGCTTTACCCATTCTTGCTGTCTGTTATCAATCATCATCCCAATGTAATTGCTAAGATCATTAACATCACCGTACTCTAAAAATGGCAAAATAGCTGATTCAGTCCAGTTTACTGGGAACGCACCATTTTCAAATGATATATTAAACAATTTCAGAGAGGATCACATTACCAGATCAGAAGAACATTTGAATAATTCACCAGTAATGCCGTCAGGGCCGGCTGCCTTGCGATTTTTTCAGTTTTCTACACGCTAATAATACATCTGCTTGTGTAAGTGGTTGGTTGCTGTCATTGTTCACATCAAACGCTTCATCATTACACACATAACTAACATCAGTCTGTAGTACAGTGGAACTTCAGAAACCATGTATCAGTAGCAATGTTCTTCCTGGGCTCTTTTCTTTTGAAGGACATCCTCTGTACAGAACCCCAAAATTCCTTCTGACTCTTTACGGACGATACAAGTCTTTGAAGTAAAGCATTGCTTAAGTCATTCTCTTTTCTTTTGATAGATTCTTATATACTAGGCTTGTAACTGAAAAAGCACTTTTGTCCATCGTTCTTAATGTGCGATGACTAATAACCTCATAGCATCAGACTCTTGACCATACCAGTCAAAGGCTGCTTTACTGCTGTTAATACATAACTATACATTTTTTCATACAGTTGGTATCTTCTTTCATGCAATCATTAAAGATGTTAAGTGCGCAATTCAAATATATATCTAATAAACTTGCAGCAGCATCTATCTTTGTACGAAGTTAATCATACATAACGCATCGCGAAACAAACTAGCATATTCATCATTCCATACGATTTTTTTTCAATAACGCGGTTTTTTTTTTTCTACCTGGGATATACGGTATTTTCTTTAAGAAGAGCAACAAGACGCGAAGCAGGTAACTGGTCAGAATCTATGCATTCTAAAGCATTCACTTTATACGAGTCAGAAAACAGAGCGACACGTTCTTTAGAAAATATGAGAATAATTGACAATACTACAGCCAGTGTCAGAAATGTATGAGTAGTGACCTTAAAGGTCTGCTTTACACACGCCATTAGGAATGCGCAGATCTATAGCAGTGCCTACACTCGGCAACATTTTTTCCACAGAAGTATTCAACATAGTCTTAAGAGTGTCATGTGACACTGAGAGGGCGGCCGTGGAACTGCTCATCAAAAATATCGTTTACAGACATACCGTATGAAGTGTTAGTGGTTCTGCTATTTAAATCACTACTTAATGCAGTATATAAGCATCCCTAGCAGCAATTGATTAATGAGACATTCTTCAAATAAATTGATACCATTATCAACTTCAAAATGGGCATAAAAAGCAAACCTTTTGGAGGCACTTAGGACCAAAGTACAAAACAGCCTTATCTGTTTTTATATTTTTTACCTCAGAGAGAGAGAGAGAGAGAGAGAGAGAGAGAGGTACAGATGCAGATGCTTTATTTATATAGGCCCTATGCCATACTGAACGGAATAATGTGAACAAATCTTTTCGTAAACATAAAACATTAACAAATCAATCAAATATCCATCAAAGTGCAACAGGTAATCGACTAACTAATACCAAACAGTACACAATGATTAATTCTTAGCTGCATACTATACTTCTAATCCTAAATGCCTTGTACAAGAAAACAGCAAACCGTTTTATGGTAAACAATAAACAAGTAGGGTAACTCTTGCTCCCATAAGGAAACCTAACTCAGAGTAACTTTTATTCAAGACTGGCACAGCCTTTTAAACTTGAATACAGTCAGTCAAATACAAAGACGAACAATCTACTAGCGGGAGAAAAACAAGCGCAGTCCAACAACCCCTCACTCATCACAGTAATGATTTTGCAAAAATTTGAACTTAAGGGGGTGGGGGTTGAAGATGAACAAAATGGGAACATAAAACTAAGAAAATATATCATAGGTATGAACATTCTTCACTAGCTGCATAACTGATGTGTGAATCAGCGGACGAAAACCCTCCGGGCAGGCGATATATGAATGGGTCTGTTTTCAAGACTAACTATGAAGAGTCCCATATGCTGCTAGTGAAGAATTTTATAGTCATAACATTACAGCCTGTCATTTTCGTCCTGGTTTCTTTCTCTCACAAACCTATCCCGACCTCTCTCTCTCTCTCTCTCTCTCTCTCTCTCTCTCTCTCTCTCTCAGTCATTGCTAGTTTGTTATTGTATTGAAGGGGGGATTGCTAGCCTGCACCTATTTCCCCTCCTACCAGTTTGTTTCACGTACACACACACACACACACACACACACACACACACACACACACACACACACACACATACGCGCGCACGCGTGCAAGAAAGAAAAAGAGAGAGAGAGAGAGAGAGAGAGAGAGAGAGCGTGCACACACACACACACACACACACACACACACACACACACACACGCACACGCACACAACACACACATACACACGCAGATGAGGTTGAAAACATCCAATGGCATACAATTTGATGTCCGGCTATCATATGCATCGGAATGGACAAAAGCCCGTAATACAAATCGTGCAGCAGTTTTTAAGAGGAAAAAAAAAACGAAAGAAAACTTGACTGCATTATGGGAAACATGGTAGACTCCGAGACCTGGAACACATTTCTTTTCAACTGCATGAACTAAATATGTTCCGCATGAACAGAAAAATCAGCTTCCTCCCCCTCTCCTCACCCCACCCCCCCTCCCAACGACATCTTCTGCTGTTTTGTTTTATGACAGACCACCTCTTAGTTATGCAGGAGCAGAGATTTACACAGAACGTGGTCTTACAGTAGTCTTAAACCGAACAACCCACTGGAAATTTAAATGGGAAACGCATTTCTAGAAACACAAGACGTTTGTTATGTGCAGATTTTCGCCCAGATTTGGGTTCCCCAAAACAAAATCAGTGGTAAAGAAATATCAACCAATGAATGACTAAATAAGTAAATACATACATAAACAGATAAACAAGCATATGTATACATAAATAAATGAATAAATAAAGTGAATTATAGAAATTCATTTTCTATTCTTGCAGGCCACATAGATGTCACACATACACACGTATTTCAAACATTGCGCATTACATAACTCAACAGTTGTTATTAATTTACGGCACGTGCACATGTTAAACGGAGAGAGAGAGAGAGAGAGAGAGAGAGAGAGAGAGAGAGAGAGAGAGAGAGAGAGAGAGAGAGAGACGCTTCAGACGCTTCAGATATGTTTTTATTGACAATGGCCTACCTGGCATTTATGTCAAGGAAGTGTAAATTAATATTTGCAGAGCTGAAAAACAAGTTTATAATGCAAAACAACATGAATTGTATCGGAGTACGTAATATTAATGATGAGGCTTGAAGCCATGTAGAAGAAAAGGAAAATAATGACGTGCTTTTTCGTCACTAAAAATGAATAACATGATCATAGACACAAGTGCCTTACCCAGGCACACATATTCACTGTTATAAAACTTTCCTGCACTGTCACATCTATCATCACCGTCCGCCTCATCCCTAGCTATACTAGTGAAGAAAACAAAACCATTTCTTACTAAGGTCAGAGAGAGAGAGAGAGAGAGAGAGGGGGGGGCGGGGGGGGGGGGTGTCTCTGTTTGCATGCGGGTGTATGCGCGTGTATGAAACCTCTGGGTCACGTTTTTATTTTAATAATCCCTTTCTACACACCTCATTCAGTGTAAGTGACTTATTCGTCTTCTTTCTCTGACCCTACAGGCACACGAAGTCGAAGTTTTCAAGTAATACTTCACTCTGAGGTCGGGAAACGTTTGCTTGAGACACCGGTCACAAACGTTTTTTGTGCACTGTGACTGTACTTGATTTTGGTCGATGGAAGAATTTTCTTAAGAAGTCTTGGATTTTGTTCTCTCTGCTTCTCTCTTTCGCTTTATTTCATTTGAATTATTAGCATGCTCGTGTCACTTATAAGCAACGCATCTGCAAACGATTTTTTTTTCATCAGAGATTTTTTTTTTTAGCTCGTACAAAGAATGTCAGGTAACACTTTTAGTCAGGTTGTGTGTGTGTTCGGGCGTGCGTGCGTGCGTCCGCCCGTGCGTGCGTGTGGGTATGCGTGTGTGTTTGTGTGTGTGTGTGTGTGTGTGTGTGTGTGTGTGTGTGTGTGTGTGTGCCAGATAAACAAGCAAATATATATATATATATATTAATAAAATACAGTGAGTTCTAGAAATCATTTCTTATTCTTGCAGGTCGGATACATGTCACACACACTTGAAACATTGCACGATACATAAATCAACAGTCATCATTGATTTACGGCACATGCACATGATAAAATGGAAAGGGGGGTGGGCGGGAGAAAGAAAGAAAGAAAGAAAGAGAGAGAGAGAGAGAGAGAGAGAGAGAGAGAGAGAGAGAGAGAATGTATGTGTGTGTGTGCATGTGTGAGTGTGTGTGTGTGTGTGTGTGTGTGTGTGTGTGTGTGTGTGTGAGTGCATGTGGGTGTATGCATGTGTTTGAAACCTGTTCAGAAAGGGTGGTTAATGAATTAAGATAATAAAATCATCAATGTTAAAAAGAACGTGACTGATACTCACAAAATAATCAAGGGTTCATGGAATCAAATCATCAAAGTTACATAACCTGTAGGTAGTGTATCAAACACTCATGGACTGGGAAAGGATATAAAACCTCAACAGATATTTGCAATATAGAAATGGATTCATGCGATAAGATGTAAAGGCCAGACTTGTGAAATGATTTCATTGTTCTCTGACATTGGATTGATAAGTTATCTTCGCTTGGTGTTGTTTCTCCACACACACATTATAAAAGGAAAACAGAATTCAGATCCAAATACATTTAAAAACACAGCCTCTGTGTCAACCTCCTTGTCTATTTAGACAGGAAACCAAGGTACCTGCCTGTAAAAACTGGTGGCTTGGTTCGGGTTATTAACAGTTTCTGAAATTTTCATCTAATGCTTCCTATCGAGCTGCCCCTCTTCCTGTGCGATTGACACTTTCATTTGTGGACATATCTTAATAATAGGCCTCACTCCAAAAGTGACTGTGATGTATATAACGGTTACCAGATATATTATGTGTTTTATTTCTATGGTCTCTACACGACATTATGAATACGGGAACGGACTTGCATTATGAATTGATTTTAAATCAGCAAATGCCATGATCTGTCTTGTATTTATTTACGTGAAAATTCTTACAATGATTTTAGACAGGATAGTA
>JADBJO010003829.1:208619-226261 GCA_016801955.1 Conus betulinus
TTCTAAGCGAGCAGAGACTGAGAGAGATGGCTGTTTGGCTCAGCTTGGTATTCAGCTTTGATTTCAGAATTTTTGGTTTAGATTGTATCTGATTTGCTTCTTGCTTTATGTTGTTTGTATACTTTTGTTCCTAGTGTTGCAGTTACATTTTACAGTTTACCTGGTCTGTCTCACAGTCCACTCCTGGCCAGGAATTTGCATTTATCACTGACGTTTTCCATTTCTGGTCTGTCATAATGTAATCAGTTTGATGTCTGTTTCCATCAGCTGGTGATGTCATGTATATTTTCTTCTGTTTGGTTGTTTGAAGAAGGTGGTTATGATTATGGGACGACTGTTGGCTTGACAGAAAGTTGCAATCATACTGCCCTGATCGTTTCTGATTCCCAATCCATGAGGTCTTCTATCACATTCCCTGTCTTCATTTTCACCTACTTTTGCGTTTAGCTCCCCCATTATTATGCAGATTTCCAGACTGGGTATCTTATCTTTTATTGTTTGTAGGTCATTTTAGAACTTCTTGATTTTGTTGGTTGTGCTTTTGGATGTGGGGGCATAGACTTTAATGATGTTTTAATGGAGCTGGCTTCGTGTTCAGTCTTGCTACAACTATCCAGTCACTGTTGACACTGTGGCGTTTTAGACATGCTGCATGCTGTTCTGTCTAAAAAGATTGCTACTACATTTAAGTCACCTTCTTCATTTCCACTAAAAACTACTGTATAATCTGCTTTGGTAAATAGGCCTTTGTCATTTTATCGTTTCTCACACAAGCCTGTAATGCTTATTTGGTGTTCCTCTAATTCTTACAATAATAAATCTGATTTGCCTAATTCATCCATTGTTCTCATGTTCCAAGTTTCTATGGTGATGTCTTTTTCTTCTTTTGTTTTCTATTTCCGTTTGGGGAACTTTGTTTTTAAGGAGTGTCGGCAGTGCTGCTTCCTACTGCTACAGTCAGGCACATATGTGCCGTCATCATATCCGTGTTCAACATTCCCTGACACCTCTCCCCAGTAACTTTTGAGGCCTGTCCTTCCCATTGTCATACACAAGAATTATTGATGAAGTTTTCCAGCTAGCCAAAGCGAAAAGGCCAAGCATATAAGAACAAGAAGATAAAAGATTACAAAAGGCTGATAAAAGAAACAAGAACAAAAAAAATAAAAATAATGATAAAGTATGGCCACAAGAATGCTCCAAAATCACAGGGGCAAATCTTCAGAGATAAACAAAGATATGTTTCAGCAAATAAAACAAAAAAATGACATTAACAAATGTTCTAGGAAAAATTCAAATTATAAACAGTAAAGAGGGTGAAACTTTAACAGAGATGGAAGATACTCTATCAAAATGGGTTGAGTATGGTAGAGAGAACTATTTCACGATGTGACAAGAGATGGGGATGGATCAGTGTGTCCTCTAGGGGAAGGACTTAGAATGTTTTTTTTCTATTACAGTTATGTTGAATTTTTACCTCCACCCTCTGTCTTACTAGTTATGGAAGGAGCAACTTTCCGGTACTAGTCATTGAAAGGAATTTTGTATTTCTCTGGGCTGTTGTGTTAATACTACTCAAGAATGGCTCAGTAATAAGTTTCCTTAGGCTTGTGCTCTTAGAGGTACTTGTAGCTCTAAGAGACAGAATTAGAGAGAAGTTCAAACATTCAATACTGAATGAACAACAAAGAACTAACAAAAGTGAAGTGCACTTTCACATATCAACTGTACTTGTTTCTACAAGAGTGAAATATTTAATTCGATTTCAGACAGTTCCAGATGAGTTTTGGTTCCCACCATTTCATCATTAAGAGAGGGAAAGTTCTGGTTGAGGTGAGTTGGAGTATACTAGGAATATCAGAACTTAACTGATGTTGGAGAGGATAGTTGATGTCTCTCTTGTTGTTGGTGACTGGTTCACTTTTATGGAGACCTGCTGTCAATTGCTGTGGTGTTTCTTCACTACCAGGCATGCCCAGGGTAGACAGGGTCCCAGATTTTAGGACAAACAGAACCTCGTCTGTAGTTAAGTAGCTGAAAGTCTGGCTTGTCAAGTTCACACACTTGCCCTCTGGCTTTCTGATGTGTGAAATCTCTGCCAACAAAGAATTAGATAGCATATATAATATCTGCCATAACTACCTGTCTCCACTTTTCTTTCAGATTTTAAGTTGAGTTTAAGAAAGGGTAGGAGACAGTAATTCAATGCTAAACAATGTTAGTCAAATAACTCTTCAGCATTTCTTATGAACTAAATTGCAGTAACTTGGAATATACAAAGCCCAGGTACAAATGCGGTGTTGTCATAAAGTCACACACTATAAAGCGTTCCATCAACACTGGCGAAGTAGAACGTTGAAAGATGATGGATGCCTTTGACTGAAATATAAGAAAATGTTTAATCTGTTGCCTTTGTTGGTAAAAGCGAAAAATAGCAAAAATTGTTCCATTTTCTATAGTCTGTAAAGAATCTGTCTTCTTTCAGATGGAACAGACTAAAATGCAATGGTAAACAAACGGCACTCATACAAACAGATTCAACTCCATTTTTCAGATTATCTTACTGAATTGAGATGAGGATGGCCAAATCTTGATAAAATGGGGTGTGATTTGAAAAATGAGGTGAAAGGGTGTCTGAGATTTGTTGTCAATAGAAGTTTAAAGATGGGTAAACGGCAGTCAGCCATTATTCAATATTGATATTTTGAACAGAAATAATAATGTTTAGATCAAAGTGAGTTTTTATGGGTAAATCTGCATTTTACCATTATCAGTGCAACAGTAACCAAATGTTACTTTTTACAGAGTTGGTGTGTTTTTTTTTTTTTTTTTTTTTTTTACTTCTTACAGAGTTATACATAATGACCTATATTCACCTGTAGATTTGTAGTGACAATATAATTATATTTTTTTTTTCTGATTAATTCATCAGATTTATTTATGGAATGCTGGTGTTTGAGAAACAGAGTGTTATGTGGAAGTACCATAACATCAGGATTACATGGTGCATGTTTGCACAATGGATTAATTATGCGATACATGATCAGAATAGTTTAGGTTCAGAATTGTTTAGTCAGGTGGGATACCATGGAATAGTGATCACTTTTCATTATTTTCGCTTCATCCAGGTATAGTCCTGCACTACAAGGCTGACAAGATGGTGACACCATTTAATCACTAGAAATGTGCTGAAAATCAGAGCAAGGGTATGTATTCGCTGAATTGCTTCCAGGCTTTCTGGGGTGTATGCCTGAGAAATGAGAGATGAAATTAATCAGTACATTGGATGGTTTGACAATTTCAAATTTGATAGCTTCTATTCTACTATACAAAGATATATAATCATTTATGAAACATTTGTATCTGACTGCTGGTTAGATTACATCTATTCATTGCCTCATCTGCTGAAATTTCAATGAGCAGTTCTTCACCAGTAAATCACAACCTATGTTGCAGATCGAAAGCTTGAAAGGGCAGCGGCAAAAACAGACAGCACATTCAGTCTGTTAATCTACATGGTGCTGCATCCTTTCCTGCACTCCGTGATGCACCTCCTGCTATACCTGCTCCTGTAGAACAAGAAGCTGAAGGTAGAGCTGTGTAAAGTTTGTAAACATTCAGTCTTCTTTCAGGTGGAACAAGCTCAAATACAATGGCAAACAAATGGCACTCACACACACAAACACATTTCAACTCCATTTTTCAGATTTTCTTATTCGAGATGAGGATGCTATGATGAATGTGTTAGCATACTATAAAATGTATGCAGATCTGTCTGAAAGACTTGAAAGTCATTTTCATGTTTTAATATCAATACAAATGTCGACTGACCTTACCATCTAGGTACTTTGTATTTACTCCTCACTATACTATCAGTAGACTCTTAGGTTTATATCAGTTACATCCGGACCATCCGTCTGTGTGTTTTTAAAAATGCATATCAGCTAATCAGCATGTCCAAATCTTGATAAAATGTGGTGATTTGAAAAATCAGGTGAAAATGTGTCGATGAGATTTGTTTCCCAACAGAAGTATAAAGATAGGTAAACTGCAGCCTACAATTATTCAATATTGATATTTTGAACAGAAATAATAATGTTTAGATCAAAGGGAGTCTTTATAGGGTAAATCTGCATTTGCCATTTTCAGCACAATGGTAACCAAGTGTTACTTTTTACAGATTTTTTTTTTAACTCTTTAGAGAGTTGACACACGATGACCTACATTCACCTGTAGATTTGTAGTGACAGTCTATGTTCTTATCTGATTAATTCATCAGATTTATTTATTGAGTGCTGGTATTTGAGAAACAGAATGTTTATAGAAGTGCCACAACAGGATTATATGGTGCATTTTTGCACAATGGATTAACTATGTGATAAATGATCAGAATAGTTTAGGTTCTGAACAGTTTAGTCAGGTGGAATGCCTTGGAAGAGTGATCACATCTCATTATTTCCGCTCCATCCAGGTATAGTCCTGTGCTACAGGACTGACAAGATGGTGACTGTAGCCTCATTACACCACTTGATCACTAGGAATATGCTGATATCAGAGCAAAGGCAGAACGTTGTTACAAAGGAGTGCTGATTAGTATAATTCCATGTGCCTTGTGTTCTTTGGGTTCTACTTGACATGTTTCCATGTGGTAGGTAATATGTATTCCCTTACATGCTTGAAGGTTTTTGTGGGATGTTTGCCTGAGAAATGAGAGATGAAATCAATCAGTTCATTGGATGGTTTGAGAATTTCAAATTTGAAAGCTTCTATTCTACTATACAGAGGTATATAATCATTTTTGAAACATTTGTATCTGACTGTTGATGCCTCATCTGCTGAAAGTTCAGCGAACAGTTCTTCACCAGTAAATCACAACCCATGTTGCAGATCGAAAGCTTGAAATGAGTGCTGCAAAACAGACAGCACGCTTCAGTCTATTAATCTACGTGGTGCTGCATCCTTTCCTGCACTCCATGATGCACCTCCTGCTCTACCTGCTCCTGTAGAACAAGAAGCTGAAGGCAGAGCTGTGTAAAAGTCTGTAAACATTCAGTCTTCTTTCAGGTGGAACAAGCTAAAATACAAGCAAACAAATGGCACGCACACTCAAACACATTTTAACATCATTTTTCATATTGTCTTATTTAATTGAAATGAGGATGCTATGATGAATTTGTTAGCGTATCATAAAAATTTATAAAGATTTGTCTGAAAGACTTGAAAATCATTTTTTACGTTTTATATCAATCAATTGGTCATCTGACCTTGTAATGTAGAAACTTTGTATTTACCTCTCACTATACAATCGGTAGACTCTTAGGTTTATGTCAGTTCCATCTGGATCATCTGTTTTTTTTTAAAGTGCAGATCCACTAATCAGCATGTCCAAATCTGGATAAAATGGGGTGATTTGAAAAATGAGGTGAACATGTGTAAAAAAAAAAATTTAAATAAAAAAGTAAATCTGCATTTTGCCATTTTCAGCACAATGGTAACCAAGTGTTACTTTTTACAGTTTTTTTTTTTTTCTTTTTACAGAGTGATGCAATGACCTACATTCACCTGTAGATTTGTAGTGACAGTCTATGTTCTTTTCTGATTGATTCATCAGAATTATTTATAGAGTGCTGATATTTGAGAAACAGAGTGTTATGTGGAAGTACCACAATATCAGGACTACATGGTGCATTTTTGCTCAATGGATTAACTATGTGATACATGATCAGAACAGATTAGGTTCAGAACTGTTTAGTCAGGTGGAATACCTTGGAATAGTGATCACATCTCATTATTTCCGCTTCATCCAGGTATAGTCCTGTACTACATGGCTGACAAGATGGTGACTGTAGCCTCATTACACCACTTGATCACTGGAAATAAGCTGAATATCAGAGCAAGGGCAGAACGTTGTAACAAAGGAGTGCTGACTAGTGTTTATCCACCACTTCCTCAAATCCACTTGTCTAAGAACCTAATGAACTATCAAAAGTTAGTCAGTTTTCTTTTTTTCCTATTAGATTGTGTTACTTGACTCAACCTTCCCTAATTTTGTTTTCAGAAAGTACCCTGTGTTTGGTGAAGCAGCTGGTTCTGACTGTCAGGAAAACCTACAGTACCACACAACTTTGCCACAGCACTGAATGCGCTTTACCAGCAAAGTCCTCTCGTACATTACTTTCCACACTGAGCAAGGGACAAGGTCATCAACTTTGCTGCGACTCTTTGATCTGTGTTTTGGTATCACTGTACCTTTTTTTGGCTGAGAGATGCAACACGTTATGCTGAAAAAAAGCCCCCTCACTGATTAGCTTTCCCCAAGCCCTGCGCCTTTCAGTCGATCTTCTTCTTCATTGCCAATAACCTATCAACTGTAGGCTCTCTGCCATGCACTCTTTCAAGGTGATCACTCATCTTGATAACGAAGTTCTGACAAAATGAACAGATGTGCTGACTGTTCCATTTCTTACCTGAGATAGGGACACAAGAACATGAATGAAAGTGGGATCATGATTAGCAACATACTGATCAGTGTTGTCTTTGTCAGTTTGCAATGAACTCTGTTTGCTTCATTCTGTACCATGAGACAGGCCTACAACAGAGTCAGACTGGTCAGTGTTGTCTTTGTCAGTTTGCAATGAGTCATGTTTGCTTCATTCTGTACTGTGAGACAGGCCTACAACAGAGTCAGACTGGTCAGTGTTGTCTTTGTCAGTTTGCAATGAGTCATGTTTGCTTCATTCTGTACCGTGAGACAGGCCTACAACAGAGTCAGACTGGTCAGTGTTGTCTTTGTCAGTTTGCAATGAGTCCTGTTTGCTTCATTCTGTACCGTGAGACAGGCCTACACAGAGTCACACTGGTCAGTGTTGTCTTTGTCAGTTTGCAATGAGTCATGTTTGCTTCATTCTGTACCGTGAGACAGGCCTACAACAGAGTCAGACTGGTCAGTGTTGTCTTTGTCAGTTTGCAATGAGTCATGTTCGCTTCATTCTGTACCGTGAGACAGGCCTACAACAGAGTCAGACTGGTCAGTGTTGTCTTTGTCAGTTTGCAATGAGTCCTGTTTGCTTCATTCTGTACCATGAGACAGGCCTACAACAGAGTCAGACTGATCAGTGTTGTCTTTGTCAGTTTGCAATGAGTCCTGTTTGCTTCATTCTGTACCATGAGACAGGCCTACAACAGAGTCAGACTGGTCAGTGTTGTCTTTGTCAGTTTGCAATGAGTCATGTTTGTTCCACTGTACACCATGAGACCGGGATGCCACAGAACACGGGTGCCACTGAAAGGCCTAGTAACGGGCTGGTCCGCACAGTCCTGGCCAGTGTGTTGTGAGTATTTATCTGGGATGATCATTCTCAAATCGCCCCATTTTATTGAGATGAGTTTGCTGAGATCTCCGTGTTTGCTCTTTGAAATGCATACACAGAGATAGTCTGGAACAAGCTTGGGAATAGTATGTCAGTAAACTTGTTAACGGATATTACTAAGTTCAGTTTTAGAATTGTATCTTACTCAGTGGATATGTTTCTTTTCATGTTTTTCTCTAATAGATCTCTGTGTGTGTGTGTGTGTGTGTGTGTGTGTGTGTGTGTGTGTGTGTGTGTTAAATTAAAGTGCAAACAAGCTAATCATAGCCCACCCGTCACGGTTAAGTGTGTGTGTGTGTGTGTGTGTGTGTGTGTGTGTGTGTGTGTGTGTGTGTGTGTGTGTGTGTGTGGGGGGGGGGTATGAAAAAATTAGGCCAACATGTGGTCTGTATGTGTATGTGATTTATTTGCCAAGAGAAGTAGTATTTAAAAAGAATAGAGTAACTGCAACTATAATTTAATGTAGTATCAGAACACAATTTATCTCATGTGTTCTCATCTCTTTAGCATGTGTACTTTTTTAACTTAACTCTTAATGAGTAGTTAACCTCACGTTATGCTACTAGGCATGGTGTTTCCCTGTTTTCACATAAGTACAATAACTTCATCTGAATTTACCAGGAGCGTTTTGTTTCCCGAGTTACCATTTTGTTTTCAAGTCCAGGAATGGTCCGGATTGTATTGTAAAGTAACTGTTTCCCCCCCTTTCCCACCTTCTTTGACAAGGCTAGTCTTTGGTATTGGTTGCCCTTGATAGTTTTGTTCGGAGAATAATTTTGAGAACAGAAAGCTCTCCAAACATCAGGAATATGCATTGTAATGGGATATCTTCGCCCAGATTTTGTTCATAGATGTGACATAAAGGATGCTATTTTCTCTGATTGTGAAAGGAATAAAAGATTTGTTTTATTTTAATTATGCGTTGCACTGACTTTTTGATTTGTGCATTGTTCACTTGGAGCGTCTTCGTCCCTGCTGTTCTGGTTGTCTATCATCTCTGTTGCTATTTCATTTTTTTCTCTTGTGACAGTTTCTGTGTGCCTTTGCCCCATTGTCTCTGGCTCTCTGATTCTGCCACACTGTCTTCCATCTCCATGTTTTTCTCTTGGCTTCCATGTCTATAGCTCTCTGACCCTCCTCGAGATGGGAATAAAGATTGGAGGAAGAAACGTCACCAACCTGAGATAGACAGACAGCTCTGCATGAACAGCAAGAAACATCACAACCATGAAAAGAATTCTCTGTCATGTAGATGCAGCAGTTTGCACGGCAGGACCTGAACTGAATGCTGGAAAAACTAAAGTCATGCATGTAGGGAAAGAGTGCCAAGAACACCAAAGATTCCAATAAACAAACTTTAAATGTGTGTCCAACATTTCTAGTATCTTAGATCTGTAAAGTCAAATGATGGCTGCTTTGCCAAAACGTGAACACAAGAATTGGCATGGCAAAAACAACAATGGTTCAGTAAAACAGCATGTGGAAGGACAAAGGGGTTCCCATAGGCTTGAAACTAAGAATCTTGAAAATTCTGATTTGGCCGGTTTTAACGTATAGCTGTGAAACCTGGATACCCGGAAAGGATGAAGAAAATAAAACCAATGTAGTAGAAATGCGGTTCTACAGACGACTTATGGACAGACAGAAAAAGCAACTACAGCATATTAAAAGAACTGAATGTTAAATGCTAACTGCTGACAGAGGTCAACAGAAGAAACCTGAAACATGTAGCCCATGGGATCAGAAACACAAAGACAGGTTTGACGTCGACAGCCCTGTAGGGGAAAGTTGAAGCAAAGAACAGAAAGGGACAACGACACACCTCCTACTTCAACAACATCGCTGATGTCTGTGATTTGTGGATTCAGGGAATCGCCTACAGGTGTCTAACTATTGAGACTTTGAGATTTGTGACTTGAAAACGGCTCCCACGGTCGACACAAGTGAAGGAGAGAATAATGATGATGACTCTCCTCTATGTCTACTTCTGCCTCTCTCCGGCTCTCTGCCGCTGTATCCCCTGTCTTGTTCTCTATCTCAGCAGTGACTTAAACACATCATTAAGGTGTCAGTTACTGGAGAGATGAAAATAGAATCCATGTAATGAATATAGAGGTATCAGTTTGCCCGACTTACTTGTGTCAGTCAACATCACGCATGATTAACTGGTGCATCGGTTCAACCATTTGTAAATATACACAATATTACCCAACCCATCATCATGCCAACTGAAAAAAGTACAGATTTATTAGTATGTTCATATTGAAAAGTGAACACAAAGATTCTGAGGGCATTATGTGTCAGCTAAATTGCAATAGATTTATTGAAGGTGGAATACCTTATAGTCTAGAGGAATATGATTATTTCTCAGCTTGGAATTTGGGCAGCACTCCCCGGGGAAGGTACACAACTATGGTACCGCGCCACTCCCATTTTTGCCTTTGCAAGCTTGCATGCGATGTGCTTATGTCATCCATACCATTGGCCATTATTGACCTCTTCTGAAGGAAATGGTGATGGTAATCTTAACTTTAAGCAAGGTTATCTGCATACCAAATTCACTGGAGCTGCTCTCATGGAACCGCCGTTTGGGTTGGTTAGACGCTTGACTCGTATATAAAACGGATTCACTGCTCACGAATTCAAATTTCTGGCCCAACTTTTGTCCTTGGGAGAGACACTTTCCAATCGTCCCGCTCCATCCACGTGTAAGTGGTTACCTGACCGGTTAAGGGGCGGTTAAATTGGTGGAAGGGGTGGGATGGCCTACGCCTTCCAATACCATGCCTAGACACGGTGAATGGTTAATTCCCTGCCCGAGCAGCCGGACATGGCTATGGGACCTTTAACCTTTTGATATCATGCAGTGCACTCGGCAAATAGTCTCATATGGAAAAGTTAAATATTTCGAACACATTCTTTACTAAATTGAACTGTGATAGATTTTTAGGTATGCCGCACATTGAAAAGAACCGTCGTGGCTAAGTGGGTCAGACGCTTGACTTGTAATTGAACAGATTCACTGGTCACAAGTTCGGATCCCCGGCTTCTGGTGAAAATGGGTAGCTGACTGCGGCTAGGGGAAGGTTAAAGCACTGGAAGGGGAGGGATGGACTCCATCTTCCAATACCGTGCCCTAGACACAACGAATGTCTAATTGACTGCCTCTATAGCTGGAAACGGTTATGGGACCTTTTCTTAACACATTGAAATGTGATTAGAAATATCTGGAATAGTTTCTGAAATGCAAATGCAGTTTGAAAAAAATATCGGCAGCTCTATAGTAAATTTTGAACATCACTTCAGTCCTTCCAGCCATTTTCCCCATTGTAACGAGATAACTGAGTAGTGAAAGAAAGCAACGTAAAGAAGACTGGACAAGTGTCATATGCATACTCTAAAGCTGTTCATTTAAATTCATTTAGCTGTGATGTAGTGTCTCCAGCAGTCACTCCATTTTTGCCATATCTGTACGTCACCTCATTTGTATGTGTGTATGAGTTATATGTTGTCACCTCATTTGTATGTGTGTATGAGTTATATTTTGTCACCTCATATTTACGAGTGTGTGAGATCAAAACTATTCTTAGTATCACCCCGCTTTGACAATCAACCCAGTTTTTTACAACATATCAGAACAGAAAAAAACTTTTGTGTTCGCCATCTTCAACAGCTCACCGCCATTGCACGTTACTAACTTTGGGATGAACACACTCCATAGTATGGCTCAAAGAGCGACCCAAAGTGCCACCTCATTTTTGAGACATTCGGACGTCACCCCATTTATACCATTTTAAAAGCATGTGTGTGTGTGTGTGTGTGTGTGTGTGTGTGTGTGTAGGAAAATTTCTGCTATTCTGTTTAAAAGAAAAAGAAAAAAGAAAAAAATAACATCCAGATCCTACGCTTTCAATCTTGAACAATTTTTGGTTTATAATAGTCTTTCATGTGGTGGTCGCTTGGGATTTTCGAAGTTCATATGCACAAATACTCAGAAAGCAGATCACAACAAATCAGGTAGTGGCTTTTGCGGTTTAGCTGGGGCACGTTATGCATGTTTGAGTGTGTGTGTGTGTGTGTGTGTGTGTGTGTGTGTGTGTGTGTGTGTGTGTGTGTGTGACTCTGTGTGTGTGTGTGTGTGTGTGTGTGTGTGTGTGTGTGTGTGTGTGTGTGTGTGTGTGTGTGTGTGTGTGTGTGTGTGTGTGTGTGTGTGTGTGTGTGTATGTGTACGTGTGTGTGTGTGTGTGTGTGTGTGTGTGTGTGTGTGTGTGTGTGTGTGTGTGTGCTTGCGCGCGCTCGCCCGTGCGCGTGATTCGCACACTTGTGCATGTGTACGTTTGTGTGTGTTTGTACGCGTTTGTTTTCGCGTGTGTGCATGTTTGTGTATGTGTAGGTGCGTGCATGTGTGTGTGTGTGTGTGTGTGTGTGTGTGTGTGTGTGTGTGTGTGTGTAGGAAAATATCTTCTATTCTGTATAAAAAAAAAATCCAGATTCCTACGCTTTCAAGCTTGAACAGTTTCTCTTTTTAATGGTTTTTCATGTGGTGTTCGCTTAAGGTTTTCGGAGTTCGTGAGCAGATATACAAATATGTGTGTATATATATATATATATATATATATATATATATATATATATATATATATATGTGTGTGTGTGTGTGTGTGTGTGTGTGTGTGTGTGTGTGTGTGTGTGTGTGTGTGTGTGTGTGTGTGTGTGTGTGTGTGTGTGTGTGTGTGTGTGTGTGTGTGTGTGTGTGTGTGTGTGTGTGTGTGTGTGTGTGTGTGTGTGCTAGCGCGCGCGCTCGCCCGTGCGCGTGTTCCACACACTTGTGCGTGTGTGTGCGTTTATGTGTGTGTACGCGTTTTGTTTTCGCGTGTGTGCATGTTTGTGTAGGTGCATGTGTGTGTGTGTGTGTGTGTGTGTGTAGTTTGTGTGTGTGTGTGTAGGGAAAATATCTGCTATTCTGGTTTTTAAAAAAAATCCAGATTCCTACGCTTTCAAGCTTGAACAGTTTCTCGTTTTTAATGGTCTTTCATGTGGTGGTGGCGTGAGTGGTGGTCACTTGAGGTTTTCGAAGTTCGTGAGCAAATACACAAATATTGAGAAAGAAGACGACAGCAAATCAGCTATTGACTATTGCATTTCAGTTGGGGGCACGTTGACCTTTCGTAGGAGTGTGCATGACTGGAATCATGCGATTCAACTATTGGGACTGACACCATGTACAAACAGTATGCACTATTTCATTGGTGTCTCTGTGTGTGATATGCCCCTGTGGTCTATGTATAGATTCTGCCTTATCACTGAAGACAAAACAGTTCTTCATCATACTATAGCAACAGGTTTTCAAGTGATATATTGGAGCAATGGGTGTCAGGTAACCGTGATTAATGTTCCACGTCCAAAACCTGGAACTGAGTTGTGTATGATGAGAGCTAATAGGAGTACATGTCATTGGAAATCATATCATTCAAAGATAATTTCCATGTCACGCACGCCAATAAGACGACACAGTCTATGGTAACATGTCCTGATGGCCATATGACATACATTTTTTTCCTCTGTGACCCTTCTTTGTATAAAGACTTGTGTCATACTGATAGATCTTGTACGTTTTCCTGACAACGTGAAAAAAACACTGCCCCAGAATTTCGTCAAGACACATTGATTTCTTTGTTTGACTGCACCGATCAACGTGTCACGGTATCCTATGGCCTGGTGTGTAACTTTGTCATGGAGTGTCCTGATAACAGTGATGAATCTTTCTGTATTCCCTCTCCCTGTATGAACACATTCACGTGTTCCAGTGGTCAGTGCGTGCCATACAACAGTGTGTGTGTCAAAACACATTTAACTGTTGGGACGAATCAGATGAGGTACACTGCAGATTCCTATTTACATGGTTACATATGCATATGTTCCGTCGCCAGCGCTTATAAATTTTGATAACATAGATAAGTTTACCTCAACTGAAATGAATCCAAATGAGTCTTGTCCCAATAGCCACTATCGTTGCCCTGGTGACTTCAATGACTGTTTGCCTCTCTACACACGATGCAATGAAATATACGATTGTGTGACCACCAGGATGAACAGAGATGTCAGAACATGACATGCCCTGGATTGTTTCGATGCAGAACTTCCAGGATATGTTTGCACAGTGATCATTTGTGTGATGGATGGTCTCACTGTCCCATGCATGACGATGAATTACTGTGCGAACACACCTGTCCTTTGAGTTGTCAGTGTCAAGGTCACACATTTCAGTGTGGTCGGCCATTCCATGTGGTGCTTTTCCCTCAGCTCCGTTACCTGGATGCCACAGGTTCCGGCATGACACTGTCTGATATCAGCCACAATGCATATCTTGTTTATGTTGTTGTTTTTGCCCTGTGCTCAGTAACTGACATACCTAACATGGCATTACCGAACTTAAAATGCCTTGACCTCAGTGGCAACCAACTGACGCGAGTTAACTTGGCAACTTTTCTTGACCTGGAAAATCTACAAACATTGTCACTGTCTAAAAACCCTCTGACTTCCCTCTTTATGGACCAGTCATCTGCAGCCAGGGAGAACAGACTCACAACCATAGATCTGTCACATACCACGCTCACAACACTAGATCCCCAAGTATTCTCGCTGTTCCGTGGCGTGGAGAAACTGAATCTAACGTGCACGTTCATACACACGTTTCACAGCAGTTTTCCCCCCATGCCTCATCTGACTGAACTCCACGTGGACGGCAGCCCGGTGAAAGTGTTTCCTCCTGATATTTTCACACACCTTCAGCATTCGTTTTCCATATATACAGGAAATTATAAACTCTGTTGCGATGAGATTTTGCCTCATGACTTCGACAGCAGATTTTGTTTTGCGCCCAAAGATGAAGTTTCATCGTGTGAGGATTTATTGCAGTCATTGACGTATCGTGTGTTTTTGTGGCTGACAGCCTGTCTGTCTCTGTGCGGTAACATGTTCTGCTTTTGTGCACGTTTTTTTGTCAGAAGCATTACCTCTGTAATCGGCTTCCGAATTTTTGTCATCAATCTTACAGTGGCTGATTTTCTAATGGGACTTTATATTACCATAATTGGAGCTGCTGACGAGAGGTACCGAGGTCAATATCTTCATCATGATGACATGTGGAAGAACAGTGTGAGCTGCCATGTGGCTGGTTTTTTGTCTCTGCTGTCCAGTGAAGTGTCGGCTCTAATTATTTGTCTTATCACATTAGATCGGTTTATCGTTCTTCGTTTTCCATTCAGTACTCTACGGTTTTTGAGAAGACATCAGCTTCGTTGGCTTGTCTGTGTTGCTGGTTGGTTGGCTGGGTTTTTAGCTGCATTCCCTTTATTTCCATTAACAAAGCATTGGGAGTTCTACAGTCAGACAGGCATCTGCATTCCACTCCCTGTTACGAGACAGGAGTTTAAAGGAAAATTCTACTCTGTTGGTGTATTGGTCATCTTTAATTTCACTTTATTCTTGCTCATCTCTTCAGGTCAGACCATCATCTTTTGGTCAGTACAGAGCAACTCTTTGAAAACAAACACCTCCAAATTAGCAAAGGATATCACAGTTGCCCAACGGCTTATCAGTATTGCTGTGACTGACTTTATGTGCTGGTTTTCCCATAGGACTGTGTGGGATGCTGGCATTGACTGATATTCCAATCCCTGTGGAAGTCAGTGTTGCCTTAGCTATATTTGTGCTTCCTTTAAACTCTGCCATCAATCCGTTCATGTATACGTACAACAGCTGGGCAGAAAGGCGAAGAAGAATCAAGGAGGCAGACTTGCTTAATTGGCTGGAAGCTAATGCTCACGTGTTCGATAATTCACGAGATATTCGAGTTTTGCACTCATCTTAAGAATGAAAATATGCACATGTTTCTGTATGTTTCACATGTCTCTGCCTGTCTACTTCTCGCTCTGCCTGCAGCCTATGTCTGCCTGTCTGCTTGCCTGCCTATCTGTCAGTCTGTCTCTCTCTCTCTCTCTCTCTCTCTCTCTCTCTCTCTCTCTCTGCTCTGTGTGTGTGTGTGTGTGTGTGTGTGTGTGTGTGTGTGTGTGTGTGTGTGTGTGTGTGTGTCTGTTTAGCAGTGTACTGAAAGAGCCACAAAATTCAATTACACATTAATATCAACACATGCTCAGAGTTGTTTGTAAATACTTTGTGTATTGCTGCCAGTTATGTGCCGAGAACTGTGGGGAAAAGAAAGAAGAAAGGGGATGACTGGTTTGAGAGTGAGTATGGTAAAAAGAAATGAGTTTTTCAGCAAATGCTTGGAACGATATCAAAGAACCAAGTCAAAAGAATTGAACAAGGATCATAGTTTTATAGCAATTCGTGTTAAAGAAAGAAGAAAATAAACACAATGAAATGAGAGATGAAATTCAATTAGACAAGTTAAGAAGATCGGCACACGACCCCAGATTATTCTGGCCAACAGTTCGATTGATTAGCATCAAACCAGTTATCCACGACGAAATAACCTCACAGCAGTGGTATGATCACTTTTTAAAAAGTATATTCTATGGTTTAAATAACAGTTTGGGTGACTCATATATGGAGGTAGACAATAAAAATCCATGAACTGAATAGCGATTGTCTAACAACGAGATAACAAGAAATGAAGTAAAAAGTGGCATAAATCATATCAAATGTGGCGAAAAGCTGGACCAGATGAAGTAGTTTGTGGAATGTTCAAATGTGCCATTTCAATTCTTATTGATTTCATGGTAACACTGTTTAACTCGCTGGTCAATAAGGAATCCTTCCTGAGGCATAATAATCCCTCTTGACAAAATGGAGATAGTAAAAATCTAGATAATTACCGAGGTGTTGCACTGACAAGTATTTTAAGCAACATCTAAATTCATATTATTAATAAAAGATTAACTGGCTGGCAAAAAGTGAGGAGGAAATAATAGATGAACAAACTGGGTTTCGATCTGGATACAACACAATAGACCATATATTTACATTGTATCCCTTGGTACCAAAACATTTGTATAATTCCCTTTCTAAGGATGTAATGAAATCATCCGGGGGGTCCGGCAGGTTGATCAGTAGATGGACAATTTTTGAAAATACTAAAGTCTTGATAACTGTTATTTTGCCGAAAGGGGTGATTTGCCGTTTTTTTTCCATGATGTTAGAATTCTTCTTATTGCTAAGAGCTTATCTTCATAATTGATACGTACAATGCTATCTGTGTTAGTAGAAATTTAAAACCAAGAATTTTAAAAGTTACCTGGATCCCCACACAATTTTTTTGTCCCTCATATATTGAATGCCACAGTTTCTCCCACTTCCAATCCAGATAATTTGAGTTTTATCAAAATTTATTTTTAGACCCAAGATGTGTGAGAATTTTGTGAGCACACTTATGGTTTCATTGAATGATCTTTCAGAACCATCAAGATATAAGGTTGTTTCATCAGTAAACTGTGACAGTAACTTTTCCTTCTCTTTTATTTTGATACCTTTAATATTTTCATTTTTTGCGGATCAAAAGTGATACAATTTCTGCACATATTAAGTACAAATAAGGCGAAGACGGATCTCCTTGTCTGACTCCCCTTTCGATCTTAAACCAGGGTGAATACTGACCGTTCACCGAAACACAAGTGGTTATATTGCAATAAAAGGTTTTTATCCACTGTGTCATATCCGAACCAAAGTTAAAAAAATGTAAACATTTCAAAAGAAAGGACCAGGAAACACTGTCAAACGCCTTTTCAAAGTCAATAGATAATAGCATTCCCGGAATATTTTCTTTTTCCACATATAACAAGGTATCATAAAGCAAACGAATGGGTTTCGATCTGGATACAGCACAATATACCATATATTTACATTGTATCCCTTGGTACCAAAACATTTGTTAAAAAAAACACAATTGTATGCCACCATTGGTGACTTCTAGAAAGCTGTTGCTTCTGTGAATAGAAATGTCTTGTGGAATATTTTAAGGAATAGTGTTGTGAGTAGAAGGCGGTATATCGCTGCGCAGGAATGTATGATTCTGTCCTCGCATGTGCTTGCGAAAAAAGGTATTTACTCTGATTATTTAATTGTCCACGTAGGGTGAAACAAGGATGCCTGATCAGTCCCCTGCCCGCTGAGTTTTTTTTAATGTTGTTTGCTGGTGATGTTGTTTCTCTTCGCAGATACACCTGCTGGTTTGCAGAACCACTTAGATGATTTGAAAAAAGGTATCAGATGTATTGCATCTGCCAATGAATCTGAGCAAATATAATGCTT